>JAOTON010001983.1:2027500-2187500 GCA_034440635.1 Lepas anatifera | reverse complement strand
TTGTAACGAGGCTGCTATGGAAACCGTCACAGGTTAAGTGGCCCCTGGGACGATATTCGGGGCCCCGGGAACTATATCAGGGACCCAGGGATTATAACAGGGGGCCAAGGGACGAACTCAGGGGCCAAAATAAGCCCCCTGAGCTCGCCCAGGGGACTTATGATTCAGTTAATATTAATGCCCTGAGCAATGCCCAGGGACAAGCTCAGGGGGCCCTGAGGATGAGGGGGCCTGGGGCGATCTCAGAGACGGGGACGAACTCAGGGTGCCCTGGGCGAGCTCAGGGACCCTGAGGACGAGCTCAGAGGGCCCTAGGGCGAAATCAGATGGCCCAGGAGATGAACTCAGGGGGCTTGATGCGAGCTCAGGGGAACCCGAGGATGAGCTCAGGGGCCCCGGTGCGAGCTCAGGGACGGGGACAAGCTCAGGGGGCCCTGGGTCGAGCTCAGGGGTCTGAGTCGAGCTCAGGGGGCACTGGGTCGAGGTAAGGTGGCCCCAGGGCGTGCTCAGGGACAAGAACGAATTTAGGGGGCCCGGGGCTAGCTAAGGTCACCACGGAGATCAACTCAAAGGTCCTGATGCGAGCTCAGGGGTCCCCTAGGGTTGACCTCAGGAGGCCTTGGGCGAGCTCAGGGCCCCCAGGACGAGCTCAGCGACAAAGACGAACTCATGGGGGCCCTGGAGCGAGCTCAAGGGGCGCTGGGTCGAGGTAAGCAGGCCCCAGGACGTGCTCAGGGACAAGGACGAAGTCAGGGGCCCGGGGTGAGCTCATGTCACCACGGAGATGAACTCAAGTGGCCTGATGCGAGCTCAGGGGCCCAGGGTGAGCTCAGGTACGAGAACGAACTCAGGGTGCCCTGGGGCGAGCTCAGGGACGAGGACGAACCAGGAGGCCCTGGGTTGACCTCAGAAGGTTTTTGGCGAGCTCAGCGCCCTCAGGGCGAGCTCAGCGACGGGGACGAACTCAGGGGGCGAGTCCCCGAGCTCGCCCAGGGTACCCTGAGCTCGATCTTAGGGTCCCTGAGCTCACCCAGGGTATCCTGAGCTCGATCTTAAGTTTCCTGAGCTCACCCAGGGTACCCTGAGAACGAGTTTAGGGGCCCGAGGGCGAGCTCAGGGACAAGGACGAACCAGGGGCCCTGGGTTGTTCTAATGAGGCCTTTGGCGAGCTCAGGGTCCCCAGGGCGAGCTCAGGGACAGAGACAAGTCAGGGTGCGCTGGGCGAGCTCAGGGATTCTGAGGACGAGCTCAGAGATCCCCAGGGCGAGCTCAGTGACGAGGACGATCTAAGGGGGCGAGTCCCCGAGCTGCCCAGGGTACCCTGAGCTCGATCTTAGGGTCCCTGAGCTCACCCAGGGACCCTGAGCTCGATCTTAAGGTCCCTGAGCTCACCCAGCGTACCCTGAGAACGAGTTTAGGGGTACCGAGGGCGAGCTCAGGGACGAGGACAAACCAGGGGCTCTGGGTTGACCTAAGAAGGCCTTTGGCGAGCTCAGGGTCCCCAGGGCGAGCTCAGGGACGGAGAAAAATTCAGGGTGCCCTGGGCGAGCTCAGGGGTCCTGAGGACGAGCTCAGAGAGCCCCAGGGCGAGCTCGGGGATGAGGACGAACTCAGGGGGCCCTGAGGCGTGCCAGGGGCTATCGGAAATAAACTCAGGGATCCGAAGCGATCTCAAGGGGCCCGAGGAGAGCTCAGGGACAGGGGCGAACTCAGGGGGCCATGGGTCGAGCTCACGGGGCTTTTGGGATGAACTCAGGTGACCCTGGGCGAGCCAGGAGCCCCTGGGAATAAACCCAAGGTCCCAGGGAGCACCAAGCCTCCCCGAGGCGAACTCGGGGATAGGGACAAACTCAGGGGGCCATGGTTCAAGCTCAGGGACAAAACGAACTCAGGGGGCCCTAGGTCGAGCTCGATGGTCCCCGGGGCGAGATCAGGGGGGCACGTTAATGAAATCAGAGGCTCTGAGTGGCCTCAGGGCCCCGAGTTCAAACTCAGGGACCCCGGGAACGATCTCAGAGAGCCGGGTCGAGCTCAGGGCACCCTGAGGCTGGCTCAGGGATCGGGACGAACTCATGGGGCTATCGTGCAAGCTCAGGGGTCCAAGGGCGAGCTCAGGAGTTCACGGCGCGAGCTCAGGTACGAGAAAGAACAAGCGGGCCTTGGGTTAACCTCAGTAGGCCCCGAGGACGGGCTCAGGGGCCCCAGGGTGAACTCAGGGAGCTCGGGGCGACCTAAGGGACGCAGAATAATTTAGGGTCCCCGAGCTCGCCCAGGGTACCCTGAGCTCGTTCTCAGGGTCCCTGAGCTCACCCAGGGTATCCTAAAAACGAGCTCAGGGGCCCAAGGGCGAGCTCAGGAGGCCACGGTGCGAGCTCAGGTACGAGGAAGAACACAGCGGACCTTGGGTTAACCTCAGCAGGCCCCGAGGACGGGCTCAGGGGCCCCAGGGTGAGCTCAGGGGGCGTGGGGCGACCTCAGGGACGCGGAAGAATTTAGGGTCCCCAAGCTCGCCCAGGGTACCCTGAGCTCGTTCTCAGGGTCCCTGAGCTCACCCAGGGTACCCTGAGAACGAGCTCAGGGACGAGGACGAACCAGCGGGCCATGGGTCCAGCTCAGGAGGCCCGGGGTAACCTCAGGGAAAGGAACGACCTCAGGGTACCCTGGGCCAGCTCAGGGACCTTGAGGACGAGGTCAGGGGGCCCCGGGGAGAAATCAGGTGGCCCAGGAGATGAAATCAGGGGGCTTGATACGAGCTCATAGGGCCCCAGGGCAAGCTCATTGACGAGGACGAACTCATGGGGCCCTGAAGCGAACTCAAAGGGACCGAGGCGAGCTCAGGGACGCGGAAAAACTCAGGGGCCCCAAGGCAAGCTCAGAGATGGGCACGAACTCAGGGTGACCTTGGGGCAAGCTCAAGGGGCACTGGGGTTAGCTCAGGGGTCTTGATGCGAGCTCAGGGGGCCACAGGGCGAGCAGCTCGAAGACGGCGACGATTTCAGGCGGCCCTGGGGCGAGCTCAGGGAGCCCTTGGTGACCTCAGGGGACACTGGGTCGAGCTCAGGGGGCGCTGAGGCGAGCTCCGAGACCCCCCAGGGAATGAACTCATGGGCCCCGGGCGACCTCAGGGATGGGGACGAACTCAGGGGGCCATGGGTCGAGCTCACAGTGCTTTTGGGATGAATTCAGGGGACCCTGGGCGAGCCAGGAGGCCCTGGGAATAAACTGAAGATCCCAGGGAGCATCAGGGCTCCCTGAGGCGAACTCGGGGATAGGGACAAACTCAGGGGGCCATGGTTCAAGCTCAGGGACGGAAACGAACCCAGGGTGCCCTAGGTCGAGCTCGAGGGTCCCTGGGGCGAGATCAGAGAGGCACGTTAATGAAATCAGGGGCCCTGGGCGACCTCAGGGCCCCGAGTTCAAACTCAGGGGCCCCGGGAATGATCCAGGGAGCCGAGTCGAGCTCAGGGCACCCTGAGGCTGGCTCAGGAATCAGGACGAACTCATGGGGCCCTCGTGCAAGCTCAGCGAACCCCAAGGCCGAGCTCAGGAGGCCACGGCGCGATCTCAGGTACGAGGAAGAACTCAGTGGGCCTTGGGTTAACCTCAGGAAGCCCTGAGGACGGGCTCAGGGCCCCCGGGGTGAACTCAGGGACGGGGACGACCTCAGTGGGCCCTGGAGTGAGCTCAGGGGGCCCTGGGTCGGGGTAAGGTGGTCCCAGGGCGTGCTCAGGGACAAGAACGAAGTCAGGGGGCCCGGGGTGAGTTCAGGTCACCACGGATATGAACTCAAGGGGCCTGATGCGAGCTCAGGGGGCCCAGTGTTGACCTCAGGAGGCCTTGGGCGAGCTCAGGGCCCCCAGGGCGAGCTTAGCGACGAGGACGAACTCAGGGGGCCCTGGGGCGAGGCCAGGAAGCGCTGGGTCGAGGTAAGGTGGCCCCCGGACGCGCTCAGGGACAAGGATGAAGTCAGGGGGTCCCGGGGCGATTTCAGGTCACCACGGAGATGAACTCAAGGGGCCTGATGCGAGCTAAGGGGGCCCAGGGTGAGCTCAGGTACGAGAACGAAATCAGGGTGCCTTGGAGGCGAGCTCAGGGATGGGCACGAACTCAGTGGGCCCTTTGGCGAGGTCAGGGACGGAAACGAACTCAGGGGGCCCTGGACCAAACTCAAGGGCTCCGGGGATAAACTCAGGGGGCCTGACACGAGCTCTTGTGGCCCCAGGGCGAGTTCAGGGACAGGGATGAACTCAGGAGCCCTGGGGTGAGCTCAGTGGCCCCAAACAAGCTCTTTTTTCTGCCGGCAGCAGCAACAATTTTGATATTTTTATCATAAAATAAAAATATAATGGTTTCTTACCGGGAAAATGTAGAGTTACAGGCTGCAAAATCTCAAAGGTGATCAATCCATTTAAAGTTCATAAAAAGACAAAAAAAGTAAAACACAAAACCAAACTTTTGGAATTTTTTTGTTCAGATTTTTTTGAAATATTTTTTGTTTATGAAAAATGACCAAAAAACGCGCTTCACATTGTTTTTTATCTTTTTGAGCATTTTCCAATTTATAGCTGATTTTTTAAAAAAATATGTCCTAATTCAGCTAATTTTCCTACTCTTGCGGTAAAAAACGTCGCAGATGCAGTTGTTTTTGCTTCAAACTAGTCGTTTATATCTCCCCCAACACTTGTGAATACTCTTCAATGAAAAAAACATATCTTTGAAATATTTAGGACCAAAATAATTTTTTGAGAAAATGCCGAAGTTTAAAGGTCTGCAAAACTGTTCAATATTGCGTATGGAATCCCAAAATTTGCATGTAAGTAGCATTAGCCACCTTACATAACATTTTATGAAATCAAGGCCTTAGGTTAAGTGCCTCAGGGTGTATGACCTAAAGAATACCATAAGATTTTGCTCTTTTTTTAATATGTTTGCACCAACTGTGCCGAAACCCTGCACCAAAAATCTAAGAACTATACGAAACATGATGCCCCGGTCACGAAGATTCTTTTAAAAGAAACAGCAAAGCAATCGGATCATTATTTCAAAAGTTATAAGCAAAAAGCGTGATTTTGAAAGAATTCGTACAAACATTTTTGGGTTTTTCGCTCATAACTTTTTTTCTAGGGGGTTTATTGGCACAATTCTTTTCAAAATATGCGCAAGAGTGAGACCAATCGAACACAGCCTTCTCCGAAAGATTACGTTCTCGCGTTCAGAAGATATTCACCAAAACACTACTTTACGGAGCTAAGCTAACAACGGTAGACCAACACCGTACGCAAGGCCAGGTCAGATACCTACCCTAACATCTAAGCTTGCCAGAGACAACAAAAAAAATGTTTAAACCTTGGGTTTCAATTGCAGCCCTTAGGTTTAAGTAACTCGAGACTCTAACCCCCAAAAAATTTGGGGGCCTTAGGTTAAGCCTAAGAGGGTTTTCGCAAAAATTGTGTTTTTTGAAGAAACATGCCCTATTCAAACGCCCATTTGACCCCCTTAAACTTGTTCGAGGACAATGAAACTTTGACACAACATACTAGAAGGAACAACCCATTTTGTACACGTTACTAAACCTTTCTACCTTGTCAGGAACCCGAGAAAAACGGCCGCCCACATTGCACCCCGCGGGGCGCAATATGGGCCAAAAAGGCGCAATATGGGTATGGATACGTAAGTTAGGTTAGGTTAGGTCAGATTAGGTCATGTTAGGTTAGGTTAGGTTTGGTTAGGTTAGGTTAGGTTAGGTTAGGTTAGATTAGGTTAGGTTAGGTTGGATTACGTTAGGTTACGCTAGGTTAGGCTAGGTTAGGTCAGGTTAGTTCTATGGCAGGCTAAATATATGCACACGTCTACAGCGGTAGGAACACTAAACACATCCACAGCAACTGAATTTATGAACACGTCAACTTAGAGTAGAATTGCTGAAAACGGCTCCGGTGGGCTAAGTCTCTGCACTTGTCTATGGCAGGCTGAATCTTTGGAAACGTTTACGGCGGCATGAGTCTCTGAACACGAATATGGGAGGCTGAATATCTGAACACGTCTAAAGGGGATCCACGATCCAAGATTGGGATCAAGGATGCCCAATTTGGATCCAAAATACTCTACGGAGATTCTAGATTCTCTTTTGCAATCCAAGATTCTGAATTGGGATCCAAGATTCTCAATTCGGATCAAAGACTCTCCATTGGGATTGAAGATTCCCAATTGGGATGCAAGATACTGAGTGGGGAATCAAGATTCTATATTGGGATCCAATATTTTTACCTGAAATATACGGCTCTCAATTGGTTAGGTTACGTTAGTTCAGGTTAGGTTAGGTTAGGTTAGGTTAGGCTAGGCTAGGTTAGGTTAGGTTAAGTTAGGCTAGGGCAGGTTAGGTTAGGTTATGTTTGGGTAGGTTTGGGTAGGTTTGGGTAGGTTAGGGTAGGTTAGGCTAAGTTAGTTTAGGTTAGGTTAGGTTAGGTTAGATTACGTTCGGTTACATTAAGTTAGTGCTACGGCAGGCTAAATATATGCACACGTCTACAGCGGCAGAAACTCTAAACACTTTCACAGCAGCTCAATCTATGAACACTTCAACGGAGAGTAGAATTTCTGAAAATGGCTCCGGTGGGCTGAATCTCTGCACTTGTCTATAGCAGGCTGAATCTTTGGACACGTTTACGGCGGGCTGAGTCTCTGAACACGAATATGGGAGGCTGAATATCTGAACACCTTTAAAGGGGGATCCAAGATCCAAGATTGGGATCCAGGATGCCCAATTTGGATCCAATATACTCTACGGAGATTCTAGATTCACTTTTGCAATCCAAGATTCTGAATTTGGATCCAAGATTCTCACCTCGGATCAAAGACTCTCAATTAGGGTTGAGGATTCCCAATTAGGATCCAACATCCTGAATGGGGATTCAAGATTCCAGATTGGGATCCAATATTTTTACCTGCAATAAACGGTTCTCAATTGGTTATGTTAGGTTAGGTTCGGTTACGTTAGATTACGTTACGTGAGGTTAGGTTAGTTCTACGGTGGGCTGAATCTCTGCATACGTCTATGGCGGGCTAAATCTTTGGTCACGTCTACGGCGGCCTGAATCTCTGAACACGGGTATGGCAGGCTGTATCTATGAAAGCGTCTACAGCAACTGCATTTTTCAACATGTCTACAGCGGGCTGAGTCTCTACACAGGCCCCCAGTGGCCTGAATCTCTGAACACGTCTAAAGGAGTCTGAATTTCTGAATATGTTTACCGCTGGCTGTATCTCTGAACACGTATACGGGGGATACAAGATCTACGATTAGGATCCAAAATTTTCCAGTTCGGATCCAAAATACTCTATCGGGAGTCAAGATTCTTTATTGGGATCCAGGATTCTCAATTTGGATCCAAGAATCTCAGTTTGGATCAAAGACTATTATTTGGGATTGAAGATTCCCAAATGGGATCCAAGATCCTAAATGGGGATTCAAGATTCTAGACTGGGATCGAATATTTTTACCTCTTATAAATGGTTCTCAATTGGTACCCAAGGCTGTGAACAGGGGATCTAAGAACAGCAACTGTATCTCTGAACACGACTACGGCGCGCTGAGTCTCTGCACACGTCGATAGCCGGTTGAATCTCTGAACACGTCTAAAGGGGATCCAGGATTTCCAGTTCGGATCCAAAATACTCTATGGGGATTCAAGATTCTCTATTGGGATCCAAGATTCCCAATTTCGATCAGAGACTCTTAATTAGGATCCAAAATTCCCAATTGGGATCCCAAATTCTGAAATTGGATTTAAGATTCGATAATGGGATCCAATATTTTTACCTGCAATACGGTTCTCAATTCGTTAGGTTATGTTAGGTTGTGTTAGGTTAGGTTAGATTACGTTAGGTTAAGTTATGTTAGGTTTGGTTACGTTACGTTACGTGAAGTTAGCTTAGTTCTACGGTGGGCTGAATCTCTGCACACGTCTTTGGCGGGCTAAATCTTTGGACACGTCTACGGCGGCCTCAATCTCTGAAGACGGGTATGGCAGGCTGAATCTATGAAAGCGTCTACAGGAACTGAATTTTTGAACATGTCTACAGCAGGTTGAATCTCTACACAGGTCTTCAGTGGCCTGAATCTCTGAACTTGTCTACAGGAGTGTGAGTTCCTGAACATGTTTACGGCTGGCTTTATCTCTGAACACGTCAACGGGGGATCCAAGATCTAAGATTAGGATCCAATGTTTCCAGTTCGGATTGAAAATACTCTATGGGGATTCAAGATTCTCAATTGGGCTATAAGATTCTCAATTTGAAACAAAGATTTTCAATTGGAATTCAAGTTTCCCAATTGGGATCATGGATTCTCAATAAGGTTCCAAAATTCTCTCCTGGGATCGAAGATTCTTAACTGCAATCAATTGGGTTTTCAGTTGGGATCCAAGATTCTATTTCGGGATACAGGATTCTGAATTTGGATACATAATCCTCGTTTGGGATCAAAGATACTAAATTGGATTATCTTTTGGGCTCCAAGTTTCTCTTTTGGCATGCATCCAAAATTCCTAATTGGTATCAAAGGTTCTTAATTGGATCCAAGATTTTTAATTTGGATTAAAGATTCTCTAACGGGATCCAAGGTTCTCAACTGAGATCAAAGGTATTCTGCGGGGATCCAAGATTCTCCATTGGGATTCGAGACACTAAAAGGGGACTCAAGATTCTCTACTGGGGTCAAAAATTCTCTATTGGGATCTGTAATAGAATTTGGATAGATATGGTTATGTTAGGTTAGGTCAGGTTAGGCTAGGCTACGTTAGGTTTGGTTGGGTTAGGTTAGGTAAGGTTAGGTTAGGTTAGGTCAGGTTAGGTTAGGTTAGGTTAGGATAGGTTAGGTTAGGTTAGGTTAGGTTAGGTCAGGTTAGGTTAGGTCAGGTTAGGTTAGGTTAGGTTAGGTTAGGCTAGATCAGGTGAGGTAAGGTTAGGTTAAGTTGGTTAGGTTAGGTAAGGTTAACATGTGCATTGACGGGGGGGCGGGTACCCACACCCTTTGGGTATTTTAGGGAGATAGCAGAAAGATTGCGAAATTTTATATCATTCGATTTGGCTTGCTGAGAGGTTTCATATAGTTTAAGTCGTTTTGCGCTATCTTTTCTTGTTCAGATGAAATGGCCGAAAAACTTAACTTACATTTTATCCCTTTGACGGCATGTTTTGACCTCTCCTGACCTTAAATGTGACCTGACAAAAAACGGTTCAAATGTTTTCGATGGAGAAGTGGATGGGCAACCAAACACCGTTTACGGTTTTTATAGATTCATACCGTTTTTTTTAAGTAATTCAAGATGCTCTATTGGGATCCAACATTCTCAATTGGTATTCAATATTCTCAGTTTGAATCAAAGACTCTTAGTTGGGATTCAAGAACCCCAGTTGGGATCAAATAACCTGAATGGGGATTCAAGATTCTAGATTGGAACCCAGGATTTTTACCTGTTATAGTGGTTCTCAATTGGTACCCAAGACTAAAAATGGGAACCAACATTCTCAATTGGAATCCAATATTCTTTATTGGGATCCAAGATTTTCAATTGGGATACAAGATTCTCAATTTGAAACAAAAATTCTCAATTGGCTTTCAAGTTTCCTAATTGGGATTATAGATTCTCAATGGGATCCAAGATTTTCTATTGGGATCGAAGATTCTTAACTTCAATCAATGATTCTCATTTGGTATCCAATATTATAAATCGGGATCCAAGATTCTCAATTGGGATCCAAGATTCTTTATTTGGATCCTAGATTGTCAATTGGGATACAAAATCCTCAATTTGAAACAAAGATTTTCAATTGGAATTCAATATTCCCATTTAGGATACATGACCCTCAACGGGGACCCAAGATTCTCTATTACAATCCAAGATTCTCCCTATAAATCAAAAATTTTACATTGAGATCCAAGAATCCCATTAAGGATCCAGGATTTCCGACTGGGATCCAAGATTCTCTATTGCAATCTCAATTGGAATTTGGATAGATAAGATTGGGTTAGGTTTGGTTAGGTTAAGTTAGTTAGGTTAGTGTTAGGGCAGCGCTAGGTCTAGTCCGGTTGGCTAGGCTAGGCTAGGCGGGTCACGTGACCTGGCCCGGCGGCTGAATTGCACACGCTGCGGTAGAAACCTAAGCAGTCGAGTCAGCAAGTCGAGTCTCTGAACACGTCTGCGGCTCCTGATCTCTGCACCAGTCGTTATCTACCCGACGAAGTTTCCTGGAACCGAGAAAGGCGATTCAAGAGGAGGCAAGAGCTCCACGATCCAAAATACTCTATGGCGCGAGATCGGTATTGGGACTCCATTGTTAAGGTCAAGGTTTTGATCAGTTACTTCCTGCTTAGCTTCAAGATTGCGAATATTGTGTGATCCAGATTCTGAATGGGAATTAAAATTTGTATCGAGCGTGCAAGAGCGGTACGCTCAGTGATACTTTGCTTTCTGTCAAGGTTTTTTTCCATAGAGCGGAACGCTCATTATAATTTGAGTTCACGTTAGTGGAACAACTTGTGAGAGCATAAAACTTTTGTAATACTATAGATAGTTCTTTATCGAGAAACAGATCAGCTTCTTAACCGCAGATAATTTCAATATAAGCATTTATAGCATTAACGCAGCAGACGGGTTCCACAAAATACCGGGTTTAAGAATTCCCCATGTTGCACCTCTAGTTAAAAGGGAATTTTCGATTGGTTTTGTCAGGAGTGCGTACTTTACCGTTCTCCCAGTTTTGAATTGTTAACTTATATAGTTAACATTACTCTATTTAATAGATAATTTTCGGCAACGCTTTGAACTCTCGTTTATGCTATTGGCGTGTACGGCTGCAGCAATTTGGTCACTGACACTGTTGTATTAATAACCAGATCACCTTCGTTGTCCATTTTCCCGAGTGGATGCAATATTTCGACTCCTCCTTAAAGCAGATGAGGTGCCGGCATGGGATGAGTTCGGTATCGTTATGCTTCTCTTTTGTCTTCGCAGTATCGTGTTTCGTTTTATTCTTGTCGGTTCTTCTTCTTCTTTATATTCTTTCTCTCGCAGTTGAATCAGTCCTTTTTTGGAAAAAAGACCGAGTGAATAGTTTCTAAAAACTCTCACTACAAATCTAGGCCCCAGAAATAAATTGGGGCTAATTTTAATTATGGTTTTGGTCAAAATATAGAAAGTCATACCGGCAGATTATTAAATTTTGAGCAACAATTGACGGACCAAGGGGGTGAATATTTTTGGGAAATGGACACAAATGGTTCAAGCGTGGTGTCGAGGACACCTAATTTTGCGGGATCTGAGCAGGAAGACTGGGATACATGGTTAGCCAGATTCGAGGGATTGACATTTTCCTATAAAGGTGAAGACCGTCTTCGGTGTTTAGTTTCCCTACTTGAAGGGGGAGCTTTAGACGTGGTTCTGCCCGCACATATAAGAAGTATGAGGCAGTAAAGGCCGATCTTATTTCACGGTTTGGGCGGCTGCCAAAGCAGCCTTTAGGCACAGGCAGAATTTGGACGGGCGGTGCAGGCACCTGGGAGTCAGCAGAAAATTTAGCAGACAGATTAAAGAGGCTAGCGCAACTGGCGCATCCCACAGTCGATAATGGCAATGCTCTAATGGAGAGTAACCTCTCTAGTCGTTTCATCTGTGGCATAAGCGCTCAGTGGTTGCAAACTAAGCTGTGTAATCCAGGGGTCCAACAACATTAGCAAGAAGCAGTGCAGATGGTCCGTGACCTACGCAGTCGCCAAGAGGCGGTCCGAGGCCAGGGTGCGCAGTTCTGGTTCTGAAAACGAGAACCGAGCTGCTTCAGTCACGGCATCTGTACTTTCAAATGAATGCAACCGATAATAGCACCCTCCAAATGAACAGGCTCGAACAGCAGATGACTGAGTTGCGCTCCAAACGTGGAAGCCCTTATCGGAACCGGGAGTTAGTACTGATATTCACGGCTCTTCTGATCCATCTAAGACTGTTTGTTACGACTGTGGTTCTGTCGGACATATGCGCAGGGACTGTCGGAGACGACAGCGGGTTCCGACACCACGTGATGGCACCTGCCATGCATGTGGGCTGGTTGGTCATTTCCATCGGGACTGCCCCCAGATTCAGGGGCTCCTCAAGGTCGCCTCAGCCATTTTGTCTTTGTTGCGGGCGCCCTGGGCATTGGCTGGCGGCGTGTCGGTCGCTTCCCACACAAATGGCTAGAGACACGCATACAAACACGCAGGCGTCCCATATGGCTCCGGTCTTCAGGCAAGCGCAACCCGGAAAACTGAGCTCAGCTGTCTCTGTGGGACAAGAGGCGGCTGGCAGAAAAAAAACCGTCCCCAAATTACGGCATCCGCCGTAAAAGTAGTGTTGGGAAATAGAGAGGTTTGGGCACTGATCGATTCTGGTGCAGATTTTTCCATGATCCGTGAGGGGTTGCAGGATCAAGCTCAACAGGAGCTCAGGTGCGAGTTGGTACCACCTTCCAGGGCCAAGAGAGGTGCTGGTGGAGAACCACTTAATATTATTGGAGTCTTGAAAGACGTCACCCTTCGGGTGAAGGGGGAGTTCTGTTGATTGTTCACACCAAGGCCTATAGTGTCCGGTTTGGTCGACAGACACTAAACCTTGAATGGAGTTTGACTCTGTTCCGGCACGGCGTGGTAATAGATGACCGATGTGGAGTGATTAGACTCCGAGGTTTGGTGATTCCGATGCCATCATACAAAGACATTCAACCTACACGCGCACGGATTCTGCTCATGGGGCCACTGTCTCTGTTCCTGCTCGGTCTGTGGTCACTGTGAGAGCGAACGCACAAGCCATAGATGGTGTGGGGGTGAGGAACTTGGGCATGGGCCCCCTTACTGGTGTTATTGTGCCGGAGTCAAACTGAGGACTCGGGAGGAGCTCCTGATTCCGAGAGCAGTTGTGACTGTTGCTGATGATGGAACAATCCCTGTTCGTTTGACAAATACTGCACCTAGCGAGGCCCGTCTGTTGAAAGGATCCGACATTGGAACACTCCACACCATATCAGATAGAACTGACAGCGTATATGAGCTCTGTTTGGATACTAATTGTTCCGCTAATGCGGCCAGAGGCTGTCCGGTGGCATCGGAATCTTCAGATCCCCAGGGACGAGTCCCATTGATTATGAAGATGTTGGATCCGGAACCAGACGGATCTGAGTAACAGTGGTAAGAAAGAGCTCCGGCAACTCCTTCACGATTTCAGGATATTTTCAGCACGCATTCCGGAGACATAGGCCGCACCTCTCTTGCTGAACACAGGATTGATACTGGAGACTCAAGCACCTATCCGACAAAGACCACGACGAATTCCAGCAAAAACTCCGAGAACAGGTGGAGAAGCAAAAGGAGCAAATGATCCAGGATGGCATTATTGAGGAGAGCAATAGTCCCTGGTGTTCTCCCGTAGTCCTGGTACGGAAAAAGATGGAACCTTCCGTTTTTGCGTCGACATGAGGGCAGTAAATAGCGTAACACGAGGAATGGCCCATCCTCTGCCCCGGATCGATGATGCGTTAGATTCTCTCACAGGAGCGAGGTGGTACACCACGCTGGACATGGCCACAGGATATTGGCAAGTAGGGTTGGCTTCTGAACATAAAGAGATCACGGCGTTCTCAGACCGGTCGTGGACTCCATCACTTCAATGTCATGCCGATGGGGCTGAAAATGCAAGTGGAACGTTCCAACGCCTGATGGAGCTCGTCACGGCAGGGCTGGACGCCAAAAAGCTGCCTCGTCTTCATCTCGATGACGTCATCCTCTTCAACAGAACTGAACAAGAACACATGTGCACTTTAAGAGATGTGTTTCAACGATTAAGGGCTGCTGGGCTTAAGCTTAAGCCCCAGAAATGTCTGCTAGCGAGGCGAGAGGTCACATTTCTCGGCCACCTAGTATCGGAGGAGGGGTGAGGCCAGATCCAGCAACGCACGTGGAGAAGGTTTTGGCATGGCCTGAACCATCCACAGAAGAAGAGATGCGGAGCTTTCTTGGGCTCTGTGGATACTATGCGCGCTTCATTGACAAATACGCAGAGATCAACAAACCACTGAGAGAAGCTGAAGTGAGGGATCACCAAATATGCTGGACGGAGGGATATGCGCAATGCTTTCCAACAGCTGAAGAAGATTTTGGCATCGCCACCAGTCTTAGCACTTCCAACATTCGCAGGAACATTTTATTTTGTACACGGATGCCTGCAATTCGGCTGTGGGCGCTGTCCTGGCTGAGCGGGTAGGGAACGAAGAAAAGGTGGTAGCCTACGAAAGCAAGGTCCTGACAAAGCAGCAAATGAAGTGGCCTACGTACGACAAAGAGCTATGGGCTGTCGTGCACGGTATCAGGAGGTTCCGGCAGTACACAGGGGGCACGAAGTTTGAAGGTGATGACAGACCATAAACCGCTGGCCAATATTCCCCAAAATCCATATCGGTAGAGCGTGACGGTACGGGCCGCCGTGGTCGATGGGCTGTTGAGTTGAGCTCATTTGACTTCACTGTCAAGATTCGGGCTGGAGCAGTCCACACGAATGCAGATGCTCTGTCCAGATTGCCGAGTCACTTTTCGGATAGAGAAAGAGAGCATACCGTGACAGAGTTGTCCCCAACTATGATGACCATTGGAGAACGCTCTCCATCGGAGGTCAATGAGGTCGCGGCCGCTCGTTCACCTCGGCCGATATCTTCATTGCACATTGAAGACGCAGGGGCACCAAGCATCGTAAATGATCCAGGGGATCTTCCCATTTCGCCCAAACCGGGTGGTGTGCCCATGACTGTGGCGAATCATGTAATTGCTGGTGCAGATGTAGTGTCTGGTGCCATATCAGCACCTGCTAGGCTGGCCACACGAGAGGTGGAACGGCCATAGGGGCGGACAACTGTACCGGTGCAGCTAACACTGGGTGGGATGGAGGTGGATCGGCACTTCTCGCGTGATGCCCAAAGGGGGACGTAACGCTGGTGCAGCTACGAAACCTATGCATGAGAATGGGGTCATGCCTGAGCCCAGGCAGCTTGGGGGTGGAGGATGCATGCACCAAACATTGGTCGAGGGTACAGATGCGTGAGGGTATTATAGGTCTTTCCTCGTCACACGGGTTTCAAGCTCTGGTACCGTCCCCGGTGAGAACAGAGATATTGAGATTGGCACATGATGACCAGTCGTGCGGGCACATGGGGCGTGAGCAAACGATGGCCCGTGTACGACTGCGCTTCGTGTGGCCGGGGATGAGCAGGGATGTGAGGCAGTTCTGC
The DNA here is from genome assembly GCA_034440635.1 of Lepas anatifera. Lineage (NCBI taxonomy): Eukaryota > Metazoa > Arthropoda > Thecostraca > Lepadidae > Lepas > Lepas anatifera. The sequence goes on along the minus strand of JAOTON010001983.1, from coordinate 2,172,194 downwards.
TCTTCATGCACACTTTGCCAGAGACGACATAAGCCCTCGCCGAAGAAGAGAGCACCATTGGTCACGGAGACTTCGTCGACAACCTCTCGAGCGACTTGCCCTAGACGTGACTGAATTGCCAACATCAGCCAAGGGGAACAAGTACGCACTGGTCATAATGGACTATTTCTCCAAGTTCGTTAGAGTATATCCCATGCCGGATCAAAAGACTGAGACCATTATTGAAGCCTTTGTGGTGCAGGATGGGTGCAACCCCGGTGCCGGAAAGAATACATTCGGACCAGGGACGCCAGTTTGAGTCGCATGTGTTCCAAGAGCTCTGTAGGAAACTAGGCATCAAAAAGACTCACACAACACCCTTATCATCCGGAGAGTGATGGTATGGTGGAGCGGTTTATGCGGACTCTTAAGGATATGGTATCAAAATACACAGACAGCCAAGGACTCAGATGGGACGAAGGGGCCAAGGCTTATGCTATGGCATACAATTCGTCCGTTCATGAGACGACGGGCTATACGCCATTCTACTTAGTCCATGGATTTGAGCCTCGTCTCCCAATAGATATCGTGTTTGGGGCCCCAAAACCGTTGGTTCCGGTAAAAACCTTCCTGGTGGATCGCCTGAAAGAATGCAGAAAGCACACCAGGAGGTGAGAACTGCTTCAAGTAGGGCAGCCGATAAGATGACTGAGCGATACAACCGTAGATCCAAAGATGAACAGTACCAGGTTGGGGACAAAGTATGGGTCCTTGATCCCACAGCGTCAGTCGGTGGCAAACCGAAATTGGGTTTACCATTCAAGGGACCTGAAGTCGTTATCGCTAGGGTAGGTTTGCCGGGCCGAGAAGTGGCGTACAAAACTAGGAATGCGTCTGGTCGTGAACGTGTGGTGCACCACAATCATCTTAAGCGAGCTGTGGTTCGGGAAAGTCCCATAAATTGTGACACCACCAAGTCAGGGGGTTCATTGGAGGGCAGGCATGACGTAGGTAGCAGGGCGGAACAGAATGATCAAAGGGCAGTGGAAGACGATACATTGTTGATGCTATTGTGTGCACCAGATGTTTCATCAGTGGAGGGTCCACAGGGTCATCGAAGGACACAAAGCCCCTACGTAACCCGATATGGGCGGGTATCGCGCAGGCCAGATAGGTTCCAGATTACAAATAACTAGTTTTGTCAGCTAGAAGAAAATGTTATACATATACAAACAGATAACGTAGCATCATAACCATTATAGTCGTTTGTGAATAGTTTTCACTCTTCTAAAACAATGAGCATGAATGTGTACCGGCTTGACGAATCGTACAACCCGCCGTCGAATTCTTGTTAAAACATGTTTGTGAGTTCCAGATGGAGTTGGAGGCGTTGGGGGACGGAAGAGATGCTGGCGGGATGCCGGCGTCCGGGGACGTTGGCGATGCTGGCGGGGTGCTGACATCGGTAGGAACAGATAAGGTGGATTGGGGGTTAAACCCGACGGTGCTGGTCGGTTTCCGGCGCCTCCGGGTGACACCTGGCCTATATGTGCTTCTGCACCCGGGGACATAGAGTGTTTTTGCGGAAGAGTGGAGTCCAGCGGTGCTGGTGGGGCACCAGCTCCGCGGGCACCCCCTTGCTTTCGTGTGTTCCCGAATCCGCCCCCAGGCTGAGTTCTGGACGGACCCAGCGGGGGTATTTCTGATAGGGGACTCAATGGTCCGGCGGGGCAATTTCTGGGCGGAGTCGCCCTGGATTTTGTCAACCTCGCGGGCGGGGACTCTGTCTGATTGGCTGCATTCAGCCGAAGAGGGAGTTCTGGGGTGGATCGAGCTTACCAAGAGGTCTCTAGGGTCACCAAGTCATATCTTCATGTGGATGGAGGGGAATGACCTGTATCCCCGGTCACCGGACAGAGAAGCAACGGACCTGTCCCAGAAGGTACTAGGTGACTTAGAGAAGTTGCTGGGGAGGCTGTCTGGTATCTGTCGATGTTACCGTCTTAGGGGTGTCCCCTACGACTGGCCTTCGACCAGGGCAGGTTGTGGGGAGACAACAGCTGCTTTCCGGGCGGAACGCGCCCTTAATGGAGTTTGCCAAAGCAGCTGGAGTACAGTTCAAGGGTGTCGGGAGGAAGTTGTGTGCGCGGAAGTAGCCGGGACCGGAGCAGGTACACTGTGCCTCTGGCCAACGTGTTCCACGCCGATGGCGTTCACCTCGTCCGCGGGGGCTACTAGGTCGCCTTCTGACGGCCCTTCCCACCTGGCTGAGGACCTCAGCGCGGTGAAGAGCGCCGGAGGATCTCAGTGCAACGATCCAGTGAAATGCACCATATTCACCGTCTCCAAGAAGGAGACACGAAACCTGTCGTATCAAGAAGTCCAAACATAGGATCAACGGTGTGTGTGACAGGCCCTACAAGCTGAGTTTCTTTACGTCCATGTTGTTTGGAGGCAAGGTGCAAGAAGTGGTGTGCCTTTGTGTTTATGCTCTGCATCTTATGTTGAACCTCGTGATCGTGTTTCATTTTTGGGAAAGTGTGTTGCGGGCAGCGCTAGCGCTGTCCGCTGGCCGGCTGCCCATGGCAGGTCACGTGACCCCCCGCCTGGGTTCGGGTCCGGCTCGCGCCGGGAGCCAGCAGTCGAGTCGGAGTCGAGTCGGTGTGCGGGTGTGCTGCTCCAATACACCAGTCGCTATCTACCGGAGAAGTTTCCTCGACCGAGGAAGGCGTGTACGGAGGAGGAGAGCTCCCCGTAATATTAGGTTGGTTTAGGTCAGGTTAGGTCTAGTTAGGTTAGGTTAGGTTAGGTTAGGCTAGGTTAGGTCAGGCTAGTTGCACGGCAGGCTGAATATATGCACACGTCTACAGCGGTAGAAACTCTAAACACTTCCACAGCAACTGTATCTCTGAACACGTCTACGGCTCACTGAGTCTCTGCACACGTCTATAGCCGGCTGAATCTCTGAACACGTCAACAGGAGATTCAAGATGATCCAAGATTTCCAATTCGGATCCAAAATACTCTATGGGGATTCAAGATTCTCTATTGGGATCCATTATTCTCAATTTGGATCAGACACTCTTATTTAGGATTCAAGATTGCCAATTGGGATTCCAGATTCTGAATGGGGAATTAAACTTCTATATCAAGCTCCAAGATTAGTACCTGCAATAAACGGTTCTCAATTGGTATCCAACATTCTATTTCGGGATACAGGGTCCTGAATTTGCATACATGATTCTCAATTGGGATCAAAGATGCTCAATTGGATTATCTTTTGGTCTCCAGGTTTCTCTATTGGCATGAATCTAATATTTTTAATTGGTATCAAATGTTCTTAATTGGGATGCAAGATTTTTAAGTGGGATCCAAGATCAGATTTCTCAGATTTGGGATCAGATTTTTCTTTTGGGATCCAACGTTCTCCATTCAGATCAAAGATATTCTACGGGGATCGAAGATTCTCCATTGGGATCCGACACTCCAAGGAGACTCAAGATTCTCTACTGGGGTCCAAAATTATCTATTGGGATCTATAATGGAATTTGGATAGATTAGGTTATGTTAGGTTAGGTTAGGTTAGGCTACGTTAGGTTTGGTTAGGTTAGGTTAGGTTAGGTTAGGCTAGGTTAGACCAGGTTAGGTAAGGCTAGGTTAGGTTAGGTTACATTAAGTTAGGTTACGTTAGGTTAGGTCAGGTTTCGTCATGTTAGGTTAGGTTAGGTTAGGTTAGGTTAGGTAAGGTTAGGTTAGGTTAGGTAAGGTTAGGTTAGGTTAGGTTAGGTTAGGTTAGGCTAAGTTAGGTTAGGTTAGGTTAGGTTATGTTAGGTTAGGTTAGGTTATTTTAGGTAGATTACGTTAGGTTACGTTAGGTTAGGCTACGTTAGGTTTCGTTAAGCTAGCTTAGGTTAGGTTAGGTTAGGTTAGGTTAGGTTAGGTCAGGTTAGGTTAGGTTAGGTTAGGTTAGGTTAGGTTGGGTTAGTTTAGGTTAGGTTAGGTTAGGTTAGGTTAGGTTAGGTTAAGTTAGGTTAGGTTAGGTTAGGTTAGGTTAGGTTTGGTTAGGTTAGGTTAGCAGAGCTGCAAAAAATCTCAAATCATTCGGGCACTTTCGAAAAAACCTCCAAATCTGTCGGGTGGTTAGGATAGGACTATTAAAATTGTCTGAAACCCATTCAATTGGTAAAATGTTCCTACTCATTTTCCACATTCTTAATGGAAAATACTAAAATTAGCATAAAAACTTCTAGTTTGGCACCAATGGATATCATTATCCTTATTTTTGTGCTCTGATCCTTATATGTGTGATATTCTTATTTTCGTGCTCTGAAGCCGCCTATGGCAAATCTAAGTGGAATGACACAAGTCTATTAATTTTCAAAACTCTAGAACTGAGACTGTTCTTCGGGTTTTCAATTATCAGACGCGTTTAGGAAATTAAGGTTATCGGCAGAAACCTATAACAAATTGAATACCGAACCACCAATTCTCATTTTCTGGAGTCACCATTGGTAAAGGAAATTTATTATTGGATATAATTTGAGATTTGTGGACGTACAGCATACAAATAGTGTTTGTCAAAGTCAGCTCTACTGGGTCTTGAATAAGACTCAGTCTTGAATTCAGATGATTTAGGTCACAGGTGGAAATATACAATAACATGAAAAGCAGCCCCCCTTTTTCAGTCCTCTGCAGCTGCCATTGACAAAAAATGCTGCACTAGAATGAGAATAAGTGATATTTTGTTATTAGGTTACATAGTCCAGCCCAGAATACTTAAAAAATATAGTTTGCAATGGAAGAAAGCTGACCTGGTTCCCATACCATGCTGTTACTTATGCCAGCTTCTGCAGATTTTCATGATTTCAGTTTTTTTGGAGGTGGGAGGGGGTAATTTGGAAGGAACCCCCAAAATTTATATATGGATTTTGCTCTGATGGCCAGACAAACAAGATTGGCGGGGTACTTTTTTATATTTGAAAGTGTTTTTAAGGATCATGGCTACTTGTAGTTGAATACAAACATGTAATATTAGCTTTCCATGACTTATAAATACATGTTTACATGAAAAATCCTAAATTTTGAGGCTGTTGGCTATTTCAAAGTTTTTTATGCATTGCGGTGCTCATTTCCATGAGGGTACGTAGTTTAGGATCTGAAGTTCATGAGGCTTAATTGTAATTGTTGTGGTTTAACGACGCACCAACTGCCAGGGTCATACGGCGTCGCCAACTCTCACCCTGTTGGAAGGGATTTTGGGAATCAGATCGACTTATTCAGAGGCTGAGGCTAATAAATAACCTTAAGTCAGTTAGATAGTAAATGTCAAATAAATATCATGTTTCCAAGGAATTTATGAGTAAAAGGAATGAGTAAAGGTTGCACTAGGCTGTGTTAAGGTTATATCTTTGTCCCCTTGACATAGATCATAGGCATATTTAGGTAAGTGAATAAAATGAAATGGGAGAAATAGTTTGGTACTTAAAACTCAAATTAATGTGGAAAGGTGAAGAGTTTTGTTCCTTTGGCATCTACAAATCCACTGATGAAGGTATGCAACTTTTGTGGTTAATTCTGGACAAACAGGCATTGGATTTAAAAGAAGACGGAAGGGAAAATCAAATGGTTTAGTCTAATTTGACCAGTCTGCTGGTAAAATTCATTTTTCCCTTATCAATATCATTTAAAATTATTGATCAACAGTGAGCATAACATACTGAGTGGAAATAAATGTAAGCTGCCGAAATTACAGCGAACACCACATCACTTACTTGTTTGTTTTCTCCCCACTGTTCTGATCTGCCCGCTGTTTGATCCATGCTTCAAAACGACCTCCTTGGCCAAAACCACTGTTCCTGAACTTGCAGGGCAGCCCAGAATGCTTGATTCGCTGATGCTCCTAAAAAAAAACGTTTTTCGTCAAAATACCCACATCCCTCAAATCCACATTTAAGCTTGACACGGGACGGTGGAAGGGGCTTCAGCTTAATCGGAGCCATTTATCAGCCCTTCAACTATGGACGATGAAATCCAGGCTCAACCAGTTTACTCAAGATGTATACCAAAGTAATGCAAGAGAAAAATAATCAAAAACACAACCTTGCAACGTATTCCCTCCACCACACCACGGGATTCTAGGGCCTTGGCCTCCACCATATCCACAACGCAACACACCAAACCGCATGGCTGATTTTCAAACCAAAGATACCTTTTACACCGGCTTTGCCGCAAGGGCGCTGTTCAAACAGCGCCCTTGCGGCAGCGTTGAGCGTACTTCCAAACGAAGGAAACGAAGGAAAAAAACTGTTTTGCCTGTCTGAAGGCCTTTACGGCGGCCTGTCGGGCCAAGCTGTCTCGTGCTATGGAATACAAATCGGGCCCGACAGGCCGGTGAAGGAATTTTTCCAGCAGAGGATTTTCTGGGTGACGTTTAAAAGGCCCTCTGTGCATAAGGTCCTCTATTCAAAGGTCCCTCGATTCATAAGTCCCTCGAAAAGACCCTCTGTACATAAGGCCCTCTATTCAAAGGTCCCTCGATTCATATGTCCCTCGATTTTCCATCGGTTCTTGCCGCACACTGGCTTGATATGGGAGAGGTGCAAATTCATGAAAAACTTGTTGAGTGAAAGAGGTTACAACTCTAATATTGAGTTTTTAGAACAAAAAATATTTTCTGTTCCCTTTCAATATTTTTCTTCTCACAGATTGTAAGATCTGTCGCAGGACCATACCGTGCCCTAAAATCTGTCGGGCACTTTATGACCCGAGAGCCCGACTTTTTGCAGCTCTGTAGGTTAGGTTGGGTTAGGTTAGGTTAGGTTAGGTTAGACCAGGTTAGGTTAGACCAGGTTAGGTGAGGTAAGGTTAGGTCACGTTAGGTTAGGTTAGGTTAGTTAAGGTTAGGTCATGTTAGGTTAGGTTAGGTTTGGTTAGGTTAGGTTAGGTTAGGTTATGTTACATTAGGTTAGGTTAGGTTGGATTACGTTGGGCTACGCTAGGTTAGGCTAGGTTAGTTTAGGTTAGTTCTATGGCAGGCTAAATATATACACACGTCTACAGCGGTAGGAACTCTAAACACATCCACAGCAACTGAATTTATGAACACGTCAACTGAGAGTAGAATTGCTGAAAACGGCTCCGGTGGGCTAAGTCTCTGCACTTGTCTATGGCAGGCTGAATCTTTGGACACGTTTACAGCGGCCTGAGTCTCTGAACACGAGTATGGGAGGCCAAATATCTTAACACGCTTAAAGGGGAATCGAAGATCCAAGATTTGGATCCAGGAATCCAAATTGGGATCCAACATACTCTATGGGAATTGTAGATTCTCTATTGCAATCCAAGATTCTGAATTGGTATCCAAGATTCTCAATTCGGATCAAAGACTCTCCATTGGGATTGAAGACTCCCAATTGGGATGCAAGATACTGAGTGGGGAATCAAGATTCTATATTGGGATCGAATATTTTTACCTCAAATATACGGCTCTCAATTGGTTGGGTTAGGTTAGTTCTGGTTAGGTTAGGTTAGGTTAGGTTAGGCTAGGTTATGTTAGGTTAAGTTAGGCTAGGGCAGGTTAGGTTAGGTTATGTTTGGGTAGGTTTGGGTAGGTTAGGGTAGGTTAGGCTAAGTTAGTTTAGGTTAGTTTAGGTTAGGTTAGATTACGTTAGGTTACATTAAGTTAGTGCTACGTCAGGCTAAATATATGTGTAGACTGGTTTCTACGGCTGATTTGCTGGTTGTCACGAGAGCAACGCCTCTGAGTGATTCGTATGTAAAGGCGACAGCACTAGCGTGCTACCGCTTTGGGTTGATCGTTACACCATCGGTTGCGGTAGATGTTGACCTACTTCCGGTCATACTGTAGAAATTATTATTAGGTTGTGTATTTGAGGAGTTAGGTTAACTAATATTAGGTAAATGCTTGAATTGGTAGAAAATAATTACTCTGGTACTGTTATTGGCTGAAAAAAGTTTAATTTAGGCCTACTAGTGGTTTCCGCACGGCACCGCCAGGCGGCTGCTGGCCACGCGTGTGACCAAGGTCATTTCCGGTCTGGCTGACATCGGTGCTGGTGGTGTGCTTAGTGCTACAGTATCTACCCCGTGGACGTAAGTGTTTTTAGTTAGTGTCTTGGATTATTGTTGAAACTGATTTGCATAGATGTTTGTTTTGCTTACTGATACCATTTGAAGCCATACACGTTTATTATTACACAGACACACACACATACTCATACACAGTTCCGTTAAAAAGAGCTTGAAAACATTTAAGGACGGAGCGCGCTACAAAGCAAGACAGGAAATTAATAAGATAGTTCTCACATGATTTTAGCCGGAGATGTTTGCCTTAGTATAGTAACCATGACCTATATTGCATCCATACAAACACTTTTTGACGATGCAATTATCCAAAAAAAGAGCCAGTTTGTGCATCCCACTGGCTCAGTGCTTCCACCACTGGTATAACCAGCTGTAAACCTGTAGCATCTGGTAACTGAGCTCAAGAGGACAACAAGTCTGGGCTGGAGAGCCTGCCTTTGATGCTGGATCGAGACAACATGTCGAGCTTTCGAGACCTGCGCCCAGTGATGGAGAGAAAGTCTATGAGGGAATACTCGTTATGCTTCTCTGTGTTGTGGAGTGAGCTGATAAAGGCAGAGGATCTTCTGTTCCTTCTCTTCCTAGAAGCACTACTCTTGTTTGAAACACTTGCTCCATGTTCTCCCAGATTTCCTGCCGGTTGATCTCAAGGGCAACTCATGCCACTGCTTGGGTGGCCTACCACAGACGTGGCGCCACCTATCGGCGCTATGACGGAGTGGTAGGCATGTCGACAGCGCGTCAGCGCCACCAGGGCCAGTAGATTCGATGGACAGCGAGTACCATCGTAGGCTAGTTGAGATTGGAGTGCATTGATACTTCTGTTGGCACCGTCTTCATATTAAGAATTAGTCCTTGATATAGCTGATAACAATTAAGACAAGGAGGGGCAAGAAGCAGAGCTTGAAGGGCATCCTGCTTGTCTGTGCACATATTGAAGTCAAAACGTAAGACTATTTAATATATTAAGAAGGGTGTTTAATCCCATGGAACTGGTGCAAGCAGTGTGAGATATCATAAGTAGTTTTGGGTAAATAAGATGTTAATAGTTGGCGGCCTTAAATCTTATTGTAGACTACGGGCGATAGGAATGGTGAGATGCGAAGAAGCAAATATTGTAGCAAATCTGTCCGGAACAATAATTCTAATAGGTGTCTAAAAATATACGCCTAGTAACAGTCTTGAAAAACGATCGAGAGACAGGAACGTCATCTAGAGACCGTATATTTGGGACTATTATATCATTCCAGGTGATTGGAGCAGCTATGAAGAGTGAGAAATTGCGGTAATTAGTGGGAGCGAATGGAACCGTAAAGTGATTTCCGGTTCTCATGACTCTGTCATGATTTGATTGGGTGATTGTAAATTTTTCAGCTAGAGGAAGGGGGAGAGTATTTGCAAGGTGTGAGTGGAGGATGAGGAGAAGCGAATGTTTAACAAGATCCTGAAGTTTCAGAATTTTTAATTCCTTAAAAAGATTCGATGTGTGATCACGAACGCCGACCTTAGCAATTATTCTCACCATCTTCTTTTGGAGAGTTATAAGTCTAGTCAGCCGAGAGGAATACGTTACTCCCCAGAGTTCGGAGCAGTAATTAAGATATGGGAGTATAAGTGAATTATAGAGCATGAGGATGTATCTTGAATCCAGAATGTATTTGATACGGTTTATAAGCCCAATGTTCCGGGCGATCGTGTGTTCTGTGTTTTTTATATGAGATTTCCACTTTAGGTCCTCGTCAATAGTTATCCCAAGGTATTTAGCACTAAAACATCTTTGTATGATGGTATTATTAATTGAAATCTGAATCTGAGAGGCAGGTTCAGAGTAATGGTATACCTGGTAGACAGATTTATTAGCGTTCAGCGTGAGACGATTTCCCACCAGCCAATTATACACTTCTGGTAGGCTATTTGTAGTTATACTTTGTAGTTGGTCAATATTGTCAGCTGTATATACGAGAGCAGTATCATCAGCGAAAAGTAAAAATTTAGGGGTTTGCGAGCTGAGATGTATGTCATTAATATAAAGGAGAAATAGGAGGGGCCCAAGAACAGATCCCTGTGGTACACCCATTCTAAGTGTGAGACGATTTTGTGAACAGGTATTGTTGAATTTCACTGTCTGTGTTCTGTTTTTAAGATAGGATGACAGGAAATCATTGGACAAGTCCTGAAAGCCATAAAAATGTAGCTTTTTGAGCAGAATGCCATGATTTACAGTGTCAAAAGCCTTCGAAAGATCCAGGTAAATTGTTGCACAAACTTTTTTGTTTGCAAGAGAAGAGGTTATAAGATCGTAAAGAAGAGCGATCGGCATGTAGGTGCTGTGCTTTCTCCTGAACCCAAATTGATGGGAGTACAAAATGTTGTGCCAATTCAGAAAGTTAACCATCTGATAATAAACAATTTTTTCGAATACTTTTGAGATAGTACTCAAAAGGGCAATTGGTCTATAGTTATTGAAATTTGATGGATCCCCAGATTTGAATACTGGTATGATCACTGCATGTTTTAAGCAGGAGGGGAAAATTCCTTGAGTTATGCATTTGTTGAAAATAAAAGCTAAAATTGGAGAGATGATGTCAGAAATTGTTTTAAGGATTTTAGAACTAAGTCCGTCTTCTCCCCCACCAGTGTTTGTCAAGTCCTTAATTGTGTTGGCTATAGTAAGAGTATTTACTTGTTGGAATTCGAAGGATTCAACAGGCTGATGAAGGTTGTGCAGAATATGCATAGGATCTGTGGAGGCACTGGGTAGCTTTGCGTCTAAGGTAGAGCCAATTGTGGCAAAAAAATTGTTAAAGGTATTCGCTATAGCAGAAGGGTCATGAAAGGTTGCATCCCCAGCTTTAAATGTGTCAGGGGGTGGAGGTCTTTGCTTATTTTTGCGAGTAAGGCCAAGAAGAATCTGCCATAATTTTTGAGGATTAGCTCTGAATTCTTCTATTTTTCTTCTGAAGTAGTCTTTTTTTGCATTTCGGATCACGCTATTGAGAACGTTGCGATACTGTTTAAACTTAGTTCCATTTTCAGCAGTAGGGTTATGAATTGATATTTTGTATAGTTTATTTTTCTGATTGATGCAGCTTAGAATATTGTAAGATATCCATGGCTGGATCGGCACTTTTTTCTATTGATTTTTTTATAGTTAACTTAGATAATTCTTCTTTAATTGTGTTTATTAGGAAAGCTGTAGCCTCCTCCGCACCATCGATCGCATATACTTGTGCAAGTTTCGGAATAAGGTTTTGCTTCAGGGAATCTGTTTTCCTAAAGTCAAACAGGTTGCTAGTTTGGAGTTTTTTATTTGGATTGGTGTAGTTTATATTAACGGTAATTGAAATCGGCAAATGATCACTGATATCGGACAGCAGAACGTTGTTCTGGGTGATGATGGATAGGTCATTACTAATAAAGTTGTCGATCAGGGTATTGGAAGTTGCTGTTATTCTAGTAGGGAGGGATATGCATGGAAAACAGCCGGCTGCGGATACCATATTGAAAAATTGGGCGCTGCTTTCAGATGTGTCTAATTTTAGTAGATCGATGTTGTAATCGCCCCCTAGTATGGCATGTTTTGGCTCCCTGCCTATTTCTTCAAGAAGGTTTTCGAAATATTCAATGAATTCAAGGGTTTGATATGAGGGAGAGCGGTAAAGCGAACCAATGATTGCATTTCTGGACTTTCTTGGCTGAATTTCAATCAAAACAGATTGAAAATGGGCGTTGCTCAGCTCAAGAGTATTTCGCCTAGTATAAGGAATGTCATTGGAAATATAAATAGCTGCTCCCTTACCTCTAGACCCACTCTGGTTTGAAGTTTCAAGTCGGTAGTTATCGATCTGATATGATGATGTAAGTGAAGGGTCTAACCAGGTTTCAGAGACTAGAATAATATCAGGCTTCACATTTAGTTGATTGAGCAACAGAACAAGAGAGTCATAATTCTTCTGCAAGGAGCGAATATTAACATGAATGATATTAAGACCCTTATTTTCATGATGTAATTGTGCACTTATATCGATATACTTGCATTTATCAAGCACAGCATGTAACGAGTCAGATAGTGGGTTAGAATTAATGTCAGTAGAAGCATACTGAGGAGAAAATCTAGCAATGATGGTAGTAGTATGAGGTAAAAAAAACAATATAAAATTGAATCTGGAATTCGATTACAGAGGGTTGAAGGGCAGATTCGGAAGAAACTCGTTAGAAAGATACAAGAACTAACGAAGCTTACGGACTAATGAGAGAAAAGGTGTTAATTCTTAATCTATAAACCCTACAGAACGTTACAGATAAGACAAAGAACTAAACTAATTTTAGTTAGTTTCTTTTACAGGGACAGACGGACCAACCAACCAATACATGTTCTAAGACATATGTAGCAGAAAGTAACAACAATATTTTATACGGCTGACAATATCAATGTCAGCCTCAGGATAGAAGGGAATATGATTATAGGATACAGAAAGGAAAATAAATACTGATATGAGAGAAACAGTTCTGGTGATATGAACAGAGGGTTAGACAGATACACATGTTTACAGGTTAGAAGTCTTGAATTTACTTCTAGTCTGCACTGGTGCAGAGGATGACTCATGAGAGATCGTCGCTACACACAGATCTGGTCGATGAGTGTCGGAAGGACCGGGAGGGAGCTCCTCAGATATCTTAGGTGATCTAATATCACTGAAGGATGGAGCGTCTGCCATACCACAGGCAGTCTGGGTCTTGTTTGTACCAGCAGAGATAGCAGCTGGGACAATCTTACGCCCCCCATTAGAATCGGGCAGCGGGGTGGGCCCATTTACAACACCCCCGCAACAGAAACTGCACCAAGTCTGTCACCTAAGAGTTTTGAGGGTGCCCTTGCATTCGATGTAGGGAAGCCAGCTCCCAACACCGATCCACCAGTCAGGGAGCGAAGAGAAGCATCAGCAGATTTCACATGAGTCTCTCCACTATCAGGGAGTGGGTTGGAGGTGACAATGGGCCTAGGGTTGTCAGCTTTTTCTCCCACAGGACTAACCCTGCTACCCTGGTTTTGAGAGGGGCTAGACTTGTGTTGACCCACAGGCAGTTGCCTCTTAGGGGCTGAGTTATCATTTCCCTTGTTGGTTATCCCTGGGCATAGAGCGAGGATGTCTGCCTTGGTAGCACCCACTTCCACTTCCACGGCTTGAGTGGAGCCTTTAGGTCTGATGAAGATTCTTCCCTGGCTAGTGTAATGGGTGAGGAAAGGAGATTGTTCTTTTGGGTAATGCATCTCTTTGATCAATTTCACTACAGCTAACCTACTGGAGGTCAGGCTTTCATGGACTAGGAGACCATGCTTCACTGGAGAGATACGTTTTCGATACACCGCCTCCCGTTCATCCTTGTTTGCAAAGCGCACAAGGACGGTACCCCTGTTCCTAAGTCTATGGCAGGCTGTGACAGCTAAGGGATGGATACTGATCCCCAGGTATTCCTGAATGACCCAGAGAATCATGTGTTTGGTGTTTTCTTCAGCTCTAAACTCGGGAATGACTGCCCCTGATAATAGAAGGGTTCCCATACGGGAGTATTGACACTGAAGCTCAAGTATTGTACTAAGTTCATTGTGCTTACCGGTAAGTGTCGAGCATCTCTCATGCACACCAGCTAGATCATTGGCTAGTGTGGAGCACTTCGTGTCTACAGATGCTAAGTTGGTCTCGACTGCTTCCCGTCTCTCGATGTTTTCAGACACTAGGAACTGAAGTTCCTCGAAGCCCGCTTTCATATTTGTAAATTCTTCTCTAAGATCACATAGTTCCTTTTTTAGTTGTTCATTTTCTTGAGTGAGCCTTTCAAATCGGTTGTCAATATATTTAACTGAAACTGGTGCCATGTTATCCGAATTTGTTATAGAGTCTGTAAAATTAAGATTGGGTATTAAGTAATATCCTATTTAACCACTAATGCAGATCATAGTATTGCAATGATTGGTCCGCCCGAAGGGTAAGAGTTAGCTTGACCACATAATTAGAGTAGAAAGCAGGAAAAAACCACAAACCTGAGAAACCGAAGTTATTGGGACTAACAAAGTGTCCCAAACTATTTACATTATACCTCACATTTCATGCACCAGTTATTCATTAGTTTAATAAAGAAATGAGTTTAAAATTTTGATGTACACAGGTTTCACAGAACACTCTTGATAACTCTATGAACACTCTTGGAGCCCTTTTTCATGCCAAACTTGCACCACATACTGAAATATTCTTCCTTCCTTGCTTTTCTTCTTTTCTTAACTGAGATTTCGTTGAGTTTTTCACTAATGCACAGAGGTGTTCTCGAGGAGGTTCATTCTAGTAATAATGTCTCGCGCGGTACGCAGGAAATCAAACAATGTTATGAAAAATTACACGTTGGTAAAATGTATGGGTTCTCAAATTTTTTTCTAAATCTTCAAACTTCTTTCACTTTGTTCTTTGTGATATGCTAATCAAGTCAGCATAAATTTAGGATTGCTAGAAAGAAAATTAAATTCCCTCGCTGTAGAGCTCACTCTTGACCAGTGAGACTCCGTTATAAGTGGAGAATTAGCCTCTTTTCAGGAGCCTGAAAAACACGTCTTGCCCCTACAAAGAACAGACAATGAATTTCGATGACATTTGGGCTGGTGTGCCAATTTGGCCGGCATCCTCAATTTATATTCTTAGGACGGTGTGCAATGTCTTGTCCTGAATATTTGTAATGTGTTTCACGGCAGAAGTAATGAGAAATTAGCAGAAGTAAGCAGATATAAGCTGAAGTTATGGCGAAAATGCAACATAAATTTGAAGCGCCAGCCATGCCTTTTCACGGAGACATCCGTGGTACGTGTCGTCCAACAAGTGGAGGCGACTACATTTGGTGACAGCGGAAACGAACCTGCCACGTTGCTCATCATCACCGCTGGTCATCATGGTACTGTCTGTGCTGTGGTGGTACAGGTTAGTCCTGGAATTGTCTTGCTTTCGACCGCCGGTGATCGACTGAGGCTTTGACTCAGGCCCGTGACGCGCACGGCTCGGCTCGCCCCTGCGCGCGGAACTGTCCTGCCGCTGGGTCACGCGACTACTTCCGGCACTCCTCAGTGATTTGTGTCTGCCGACGCGTGTTGCACCACAGGGACAGTTCTTTGCTTACTGTGATGGTGGGAAGGTGCAGCTCAGCTTTTAGCTCGTGAACTGGTGTATCATTGGTGGACAATGTTAGGGTTTTTCAGTGATTCCCTTCGAAGTCAATTACGTGTTTTGATTATTCTGTTACTGATTGTTGTTTTGATATTTCCGACACTTGGACGATTGTCTGACATGACATTGACGCGGGACTGTGCTGCCCTAAATTTCATTCATGGAATTGAGAAAACGTGGATTAAAATCAGAGCTTAAAGTTGCCAAAAGCGAGGATTTTCCCACGTCTAGTGCACCGAAAATGGATTTTGTAGTTTCACACCTGATCATTTCCAAGTATGATAGACAGGGATCGTTTGCTAGGTTTCTTGAGGATTTCACTATCTATTCCAGAATTCATGGCTGGGATCAGGAAAAAACAGATGGATATTTTGCCACTTTACCTTGATATCGCCCGAGACGCTTACGATGGCTTGTCTCACGCGCAAAAACAATCTCATGATTTGGTTGTAGCTTAAATATTGACATGATCAGAAAAGTTGGACAGACTGTAAGTTTTCTTCTGCCGTTTACGGGAGTAGTGGAGTAGTCGTGCTCATGTCAGCTATCTTTCTCACGGTAGGAATCGTAGAAATGGTGGATAAGCCTGACAGGTAGAAAATATTTTGCCGCTTCGCGTTTTATGTTTTCGGGTAATCAAATTACCTTACTGTTCCCGGAGGATGATAGTTGTGGAATTTTTTCTAGACACTTACGTAATTCCTACGTCAATACTTATAGAACACACAACATTCGCGTTTTTTGAATTTCTTCATCATAACGGGATAGGGGTAATGTTCAGCAGAATACGTCATGTTTTCAGCAAGACTTCACTGGGTTTTAGTTGGGAAGAGTACTTGACCTCATGTAGCGGATGTTTGCCGAAGCCGTTAGAGTTTGTAGAATTTCAAGGATCACTTTTCAGAATGCAGAGATGATAGCTGGAATTTGTATACTCTTTCCTAACGCTGCTTTCAAATGCACATGCCGGCCTGGACCATGAGGGAGTTAACCTTTCTAGAACTAGTAAGTTGTGAGCTCATTGGATAATTGGTTTGTGTAGCTGGATTGTAGTGGTAATAATCTTTCCAGACGGCCATTTATCTCAGTAAGTCACTCTTACACTCAGTGCCACTTATTTGGTTTACAGTTTACGTTTAAGCCAAACTTTTGCAGTGCAGCATTTTGCTAGACTTACGAGGTCGTAGTTGGTAATCATTTTAGCGAATGATTAGATGTAGAATGGGCCTGCGCCGTAACGTTCACATACTACCAGCTTCCACTTAAGTGTTATGCATTGTTATGCTTGCAGTCTCAATAATCAATTATAATTGAGGTATTTGATTTGCTTTAGTATTCTTTTGGATATAGGTTTTGTTAATTCCGAGGTTTAAATGAAGACTTACTTACAATTTCCCGGCCTAAGACTTTCGTGGCTTCGTTATTTTGTCATGAAATTCGGGATAGTTTGTTCTGATTAAACGGAATATTGTAATGCCCGAAATGGTGAATAATTGTCACGCAAGGTTGAACCTAGGTTACTTTCTCTCGAGACTTTGACGATTTTTTTTAAATCTGGCAATTGCTTCCTGTCCACGGGATAGTTTGGCCAGAATAAGTAATTGTTGATTCGTTTAGAGAGTGTATTTGGTCTTGTATCTAATGCCTCAATAGCTTTCCATATTTAAAGTTCGCGGATATTCTCCTCCGGTTTTGGCCTTTGATAGTGGAAAACATGTGGTTCTCGGTTATTTTGTTTACAGCACTTGACTTCTCGAGCTGTTGACTGACTCTGTACTGCTGTTTCCGCATTGGTATTCTTTTCCGATCGGTGGATCATGTTTTTGAGATCGGGTGAGGTGTAGACTGGTGTCTACGGCTGATTTGCTGGTTGTCACGAGAGCAACGCCTCTGAGTGATTCGTATGTAAAGGCGACAGCACTAGCGCGCTACCGATTTGGGTTGATCGTTGCACCATCGGTTGCGGTAGATGTTGACCTACTTCCGGTAATACTGTAGAAATTATTATTAGGTTGTGTATTTGAGGAGTTAGGTTAACTAATATTAGGTAAAGGCTTGAATTGGTGGAAAATAATTACTCTGGTACTGTTATTGGCTGAAAAAAGTTTAATTTAGGCCTACTAGTGGTTTCCGCACAGCACCGCCAGGCGGCTGCTGGCCACGCGTGTGACCAAGGTCATTTCCGGTCTGGCTGACATCGGTGCTGGTGGTGTGCTTAGTGCTACAGTATCTACCCCGTGGACGTAAGTGTTTTTAGTTAGTGTCTTGGATTATTGTTGAAACTGATTTGCATAGATGTTTGTTTTGCTTACTGATACCATTTCGATGGCATTTGGGCTGGTGTGCCAATTTGGCCGGCATCCTCAACTTATATTCTTAGGACGGTGTGCAATGTCTTGTCTTGAATATTTGTAATGTGTTTCACGGCAGAAGTAATGAGAAATTAGCAGAAGTAAGCAGATGTAAGCTGAAGTTATGGCGAAAATGTAACATAAATTTGAAGCGGCAGCCATGCCTTTTCACGGAGACATCCGTGGTACGTGTCGTCCAACAAGTGGAGGCGACTACATATCCACACGTCCACAGCGGCAGAAACTCTGAAAACTTTTTAAGCAACTGAATTTATGAACACGTCAACTTAGAGTCGAATTGCTTAAAGCGGCTCCAGTGGGCTAAGTCTCTTCACTTGTCTATGGCAGGCTGAATCTTTGGACACGTTTACGGCGGGCTGGGTCTCTGAACACGAATATGGGAGGCTGAATATCTGAACACGTCTAAAGGGGATCCAAGATCCAAGATTGGGATCCAGGATGCCCAATTTGGATCCAAAATACTCTACGGAGATTCTAGATTCTCTTTGCAATCCAAGATTCTGAATTGGGATCCAAGATTCTCACCTCGGATCAAAGACTCTCAATTGGGATTGAAGATTCGCATTTGAGATGCAAGATCTTGAATGGGGATTCAAGATTCTATATTGGGATCCAATATTTTTACCTGCAATAAACGGTTCTCAATTGGTTAGGTTAGGTTAGGTTAGGTTAGGCGTTAGATTACGTTACGTGAGGTTAGGTTAGTTCTACGGTGGGCTGAATCTCTGCATACGTCTATGGCGGGCTAAATCTTTGGTCACGTCTACAGCGGCTTGAATCTCTAAACACGGGTATGGCAGGCTGTATCTATGAAAGCGTCTACAGCAACTGCATTTTTCAACATGTCTACAGCGGGCTGAGTCTCTACACAGGCCCCCAGTGGCCTGAATCTCTGAACACGTCTAAAGGAGTCTGAATTTCTGAACATGTTTACCGCTGGCTGTATCTCTGAACACGTATACGGGGGATACACGATCTACGATTAGGATCCAAAATTTCCAGTTCGGATCCAAAATACTCTATCGGGAGTCAAGATTCTCTATTGGGATCCAAGATTCTCAATTGGGATCCAAGAATCTCAGTTTGGATCAAAGACTCTTATTTGGGATTGAAGATTCCCAAATGGGATCCAAGATCCTGAATGGGGATTCAAGATTCTAGACTGGGATCGAATATTTTTACCTCTTATAAATGGTTCTCAATTAGTACCCAAGACTATGAACAGGGGATCTATGAACAGCAACTGTATCTCTGAACACGACTACGGCTTGCTGAGTCTCTGCACACGTCTATAGCCGGCTGAATCTCTGAACACGTCTAAAGGGGATCCAAGATCAAGGATTGGGATCCAGGATTTCCAATTCGGATCCAAAATACTCTATGGGGATTCAAGATACTCTATTGGGATCCAAGATTCCCAATTCGGATCAGAGACTCTTAATTAGGATCCAAAAGTCCCAATTGGGATCCCAGATTCTGAAATTGGATATAAGATTCGATAATGGGATCCAATATTTTTACAATAAACAGTTCTCAATTCGTTAGGTTATGTTAGGTTAGGTTAGGTTAGATTACGTTAGCTTAAGTTAGGTTAGGTTTGGTTACGTTACGTTACGTGAAGTTAGCTTAGCTCTACGGTGGGCTGAATCTCTGCACACGTCTTTGGCGGGCTAAATCTTTGGACACGTCTACGGCGGCCTCAGTCTCTGAACACGGGTATGGCAGGCTGAGTCTATGAAAGCGTCTACAGGAACTGAATTTTTGAACATGTCAACAGCAGGTTGAATCTCTACACAGGTCTTCAGTGGCCTGAACCTCTGAACTTGTCTACAGGAGTGTGAGTTTCTGAACATGTTTACGGCTGGCTTTATCTTTGAACACGTCAACGGGGGATCATCCAAGATCTAAGATTAGGATCCAATATTTCCAGTTCGGATTGAAAATACTCTATGGGGATTCAAGATTCTCTATTGGCATCCAAGATTCTCAATTGGGCTCCAAGACTCTCAGTTTGGATCAAAGACTCTTAGCTGGGAATCAAGATTCCCAATTGGGATCCAAGATCCTGACAGGGGATTCTAAACTCTAGATTGGGTTCCAAGAAATTTACCTATTATAAATGGTTCTCAATTGGTATCCAAGACTATAAATTCGGATCCAAGATTCTCAATTGGGCTACAATATTTTCAATTTGAAACAAAGATTTTCAATTGGAATTCAAGTTTCCCAATTGGGATCATGGATTCTCAATGAGGATCCAAAATTCTCTCTTGGGATCAAAGATTCTTAACTGCAATCAATTGGGTTCTCAATTGGGATCCAAGAGTCTTTTTCGGGATACAGGATTCTGAATTCTAAACCTAAACTAACCTAACCTAACCTATCCTGACCTAACCTAACCTAACCTAACATGATTTTCAATTGAGAACAAATATTTTTAATTGGGATCAAAGATTCTCTATTGGGATCAAACGTTCTTAATTGATATCAAAGATATTCTACGGGAATCCAAGATTCTCCATTGGGGTCCAAGACACTCCAGGGGGACTCAAGATTCTCTACTGGGGTCAAAAATTCTCCATTGGGATCTGTAATAGATATTGGATAGATATGGTTATGTTAGGTTAGGTCAGGTTAGGCTAGGCTACGTTAGGTTTGGTTGGGTTAGGTTAGGTTAGGTTAGGTTAGGTTAGGTTAGGTTAGGTTAAGTTAACACGCACATTGACGGAGGGGTGGGTACCCTCCCCCCTTGGGTCATTTAGGGAGATAGCAGAAAAATTGCGCCGCGTAGCGCCGCCGTGCTTGGCATACGTTTTCCCTAATCATTTTCACAACTATTGTGAAAATTTTAGGGTTAAATCACCTCAGGTCAGGTCACCAGTACAGATCAAGTGACCTGACCTCAAAAAAAGTTTAAGATAGCATAATTCGGAGCAGGGTGAACTTATTTGATTGAAACTCATATCACATAACCTTCGCCCGGGTGGGGGGTCTTTTTAGACCCCCCTCGGGTTTTTCCAAATTGACCAAAAACGGCGGCGCGCAGCGCCGCCAAACTTGGTCTGGCTGTTCCTTCATCATTTTTACATCTTCCCTGAAAATTTTGGCTCAAGGTCATATCAGGTCAGGTCACCAGGCCAGGTGAAGTGACCTCACCTCAAAAAATACTTAGGACCGCATAACTAAAATAAGGGGTAATCGATCAAGTTGAAACTCATACCACATATTGGGCCCACCAGGAGCTACAACATTTGTTCCGGGATTTTTTATATTGGTGACCTAAGGTCATGTGCAGAGCATAACCTCCCCATTGTCAATACATGGGGAAAATCACGAAATGAGCTTTTCTCAGTAAGTATGGATGGAATCAACTTCAAACATCGGTTGCGACCTGCTCTTAGCCCATTTCTGAAGCTGATGCCAAATTTTTTGACTTGTGACCTTTAAAAGGTCACCTTAGGTCAAATAAGCATTTTTGTGTTTTTGTCTATAAATTTTGAATAAACTAAGATAGCGCTTTTATTTTGTCACCAAAGTGTTTGTATGGTCACTGCAAGTCAAATGATATACATCATGACTATACCAGGTCACGTTGGGTCAGACCGTTGACCTGGGTCAGGTCAAATTCTTAAATTTGACCTGGCATAGCAATATCATATATCATTCGATTTGTATCGACGAGAGGATTGCAATGGTGCATAAACTATGGCTGTATCTTGTTTGGTTCGGAAGCTATTAGCGAAAAAGTAAACGCCCTTATGCATGGGTGGCTATGGACATTCCCAAGAATATGCCCAATATTTAGTGACCTGTAGCTCCCTAGGCTTTGACCTGACACGAAAATGAATGCCATTGTGATGAAAGAGCAACTCAAGAGCTTTCGAATGGTGTTAGAAAAATGTTTCTAGGTATCATAGTTTCTGAGATATGTGAGGTATTCTTAGTACACCTCGTATTAGCGATTTTGACCTGTTTTGACCTCTGGTGACCTTGATATTGACCTGACAAGAAAAATGACCGAAGTATTTTCGATATCATTTTCGAAGAGCTTTCGATTGCCGTTTTGCGCTTTTTTCTAGCTCTCTTAGTTTTTGAGATCGTGGGGGTCTCTTTTAGCCCCCCCACCAGGGCGAAGGTGGGTCGTACCCGCCACCGGGGCAAGGGTTAATGGGCCTACCAAGTTCTCTAAAACATGTTCCGGTATTTTTTATACCGATGAGCTAAGGTCAGGTACGAGGCATGACCTTTCCATGGGAAATGCATGGGAAAATGGTTTTTACGGAATAACTCAGTAACTAATGGTAATAGAGGATTTATTTTCGCTGCATTTGACTTGCCTGGGCTTTGCTGTTCTAATGATATGCATTTTATATAATTTGACCCCGACCTGACCTCAGGTCAGGTCAAATCCTTGATTTGACCTAGCAAGTTCAAATTATATATCAATCGATTCGGCTTGCTGAGAGGTTTTATATAGTTCAAATCGTTTTGCGCTATCTTTTTCTTGTTCAGATAAAATGGCCGAAAAACTTAATTTACATTTTATCCCTTTGACGGCATGTTTTGACCTCTCGTGACCTTAAATGTGACCTGACAAAAAATGGCTCAAATGTTTCCGATGGAGAAGTGGATGGGCAACCAAACACCGTTTACGGTTTTCATAGATTCACACCGTTTTTTTTTTAGTAATTCAAGATGCTCTATTGGGATCCAACATTCTCAATTGGGATTCAATATTCTCAGTTTGGATCAAAGACTCTTAGTTGGGATTCAAGAACCCCACTTGGGATCCAATATCCTGAATGGGGATTCAAGATTCTAGATTGGAACCCAGAATTTTTACCTGTTATAGTGGTTCACAATTGGTACCCAAGACTAAAAATGGGATCCAAGATTCTCAATTGGAATCCAATATTCTTTATTAGGATCCAAGATTTTTAATTGGGATACAAGATTCTCAATTTGAAACAAAAATTCTTAATTGGCTTTCAAGTTTCCCAATTGCCATCATACATTCTCAATGGGATCCAAGATTTTCTATTGGGATCAAAGATTCTTAACTGCAATCAATGTTTCTCATTTGGTATCCAAGATTATAAATCGGGATCCAAGATTCTCAATTGGGATCCAAGATTCCTTATTTGGATCCTAGATTCTCAATTGGGATACAAAATCCTAAATTTGAAACAAAGATTTTCAATTTGGATTCAATATTCCCATTTAGGATACATGACTCTCAATGGGGATCCAAGATTCTCTATTGCAATCCAAGATTCTCCCTATAAACCAAAAACTTTACATTGAGATCCAAGAATCTCATTAAGGATCCAGGATTTCCGACTGGGATCCAAGATTCTCTATTGCAATCTCAATTGGAATTTGGATAGATAAGATTAGGTTAGGTTTGGTTAGGTTAAGTTAGGTTAGGTTAGTTTAGGTCAGGTTAGGTTACGTTAGGTTAGGCTAGGTTAGGTCAGGCTAGTTCCACGGCAGGCTGAATATATGCACACGTCTACAGCGGTAGAAACTCTAAACACTTCCACAGCAACTGTATCTCTGAACACGTCTACGGCTCACTGAGTCTCTGCACACGTCTATAGCCGGCTAAATCTCTGAACACGTCAACAGGAGATTCAAGATGATCCAAGATTTCCAATTCGGATCCAAAATACTCTATGGGGATTCAAGATTCTCTATTGGGATCCATTATTCTCAATTCGGATCAGACATTCTTAATTAGGATTCAAGATTGCCAATTGGGATCCAAGATTCTGAATGGGGAATTAAAATTCTATATTAAGCTCCAAGATTACTACCTGCAATAAACGATTCTCAATTGGTATCCAACATTCTATTTCGGGATACAGGGTTCTGAATTTGGATACATGATTCTCATTTGGGATCAAAGATGCTCAATTGGATTATCTTTTGGGCTCCAGGTTTCTCTATTGGCATGCATCTAATATTCTTAATTGGTATCAAATGTTCTTAATTGGGATTCAAGATTTTTAATTGGGATCCAAGATCAGATTCCTCAGATTTGGGATCAAATTTTTCTTTTGGGATCCAAAAGTTCTCCATTCAGATCAAAGATATTCTACGGGGATCGAAGATTCTCCATTGGGATCCGAACACTCCAAGAGGACTTAAGATTCTCTACTGGGGTCAAAAATTATCTATTGGGATCTATAATGGAATTTGGATAGATTAGCTTATGTTAGGTTAGGTTAGGTTAGGCTACGTTAGATTTGGTTAGGTTAGGTTAGGTTAGGTTAGGTTAGGCTAGGTTAGACCAGGTTAGGTAAGGTTAGGTTAGGTTAGGTTACATTAAGTTAGGTTAGGTTAGGTTAGGTCAGGTTTCGTCATGTTAGGTTAGGATAGGTTAGGATAGGTAAGGTTAGGTTAGGTTAAGGTTAGGTTAGGTTAGGTTAGGTTAGGTTACGTTAGGTTAGGTTAGGTTAGGTTAGGTTAGGTTTAGGTTAGGTTAGGTTAGGTTAGGTTAGGTTAGGTTAGGTCAGGTTAGGTCACGTTAGAATAGGTCAGGTTAGGTCAGATGAGGTCATGTTAGGTTAGGTTACGTTAGGTTAGGTTAGGTTAGGTTAGGTTAGGTTAGGTTAGCTGGTTAGGCTAGGTTAGGTTAGGTTAGGTTAGGTTAGGTTAGGTTGGGTTAGGTTAGATTAGGTTTGGTTAGGTTAGGTTAGGTTAGGTTGGGTTAGGTTATGTTAGGTTAGGTTAGGTTAGGTTAGGTTAGGTTAGACCAGTTTAGGTTAGGTAAGGTTAGGTCACGTTAGGTTAGGTTAGGTTAGGTTAGGTTAGGTTAGGTTAGGTTAGGTTAGGTTAGGTTAGGTTAGGTTAGGTTAGATTAGATTAGGTTAGGTTAGGTTGGATTACGTTAGGTTACGCTAGGTTAGGCTAGGTTAGGTCAGGTTAGTTCTATGGCAGGCTTAATATATGCACACCTCTACAGCGGTAGGAACACTAAAACATCCACAGCAACTGAATTTATGAACACGTCAACTTAGAGTCGAATTGCTTAAAGCGGCTCCAGTGGGCTAAGTCTCTGCACTTGTCTATGGCAGGCTGAATCTTTGGACACGTTTACGGCGGCATGAGTCTCTGAACACGAATATGGGAGGCTGAATATCTGAACACGTCTAAAGGGGATCCAAGATCCAAGATTAGGATCAAAGATGCCCAATTAGGATCCAAAATACTCTACGGAGATTCTAGATTCTTTTTGCAATCCAAGATTCTGAACTGGGATCCAAGATTCTCAATTCGGATCAAAGATTGGGATTGAAGATTCCCAATTGGGATGCAAGATACTGAGTGGGGAATCAAGATTCTATATTGGGATCCAATATTTTTAACTGAAATATACGGCTCTCAATTGGTTAGGTTACGTTAGTTCAGGTTAGGTTAGGTTAGGTTAGGTTAGGTTAGGTTAGGCTAGGCTAGGTTAGGTTAGGTTAAGTTAGGCTAGGGCAGGTTAGGTTAGGTTATGTTTGGGTAGGTTTGGGTAGGTTAGGGTAGGTTAGGCTAAGTTAGTTTAGGTTAGTTTAGGTTAGGTTAGATTACGTTAGGTTACATTAAGTTAGTGCTACGGCAGGCTAAATATATGCACACGTCCACAGCGGCAGAAACTCTGAACACTTTTTAAGCAGCTGAACCAATGAACACGTCAACGGAGAGTAGAATTTCTGAAAACGGCTCCGGTGGGCTGAATCTCTGCACTTGTCTATAGCAGGCTGAATGTTTGGACACGTTTACGGCGGGCTGAGTATCTGAACACGAATATGGGAGGCTGAATATCTGAACACGTCTAAACGGGGATCCAAGATCCAAGATTGGGATCCAGGATGCCCAATTTGGATCCAAAATACTCTACGGAGATTCTAGATTCTCTTTTGCAATCCAAGATTCTGAATTGGGATCCAAGATACTCACCTCGGATCAAAGACTCTCAATTGGGATTGAAGATTCGCATTTGGGATGCAAGATCTTGAATGGGGATTCAAGATTCTATATTGGGATCCAATATTTTTACCTGCAATAAACGGTTCTCAATTGGTTACGTTAGGTTAGGTTAGGTTACGTTAGATTACGTTACGTGAGGTTAGGTTAGTTCTACGGTGGGCTGAATCTCTGCATACGTCTATGGCGGGCTAAATCTTTGGTCACGTCTACGGCGGCCTGAATCTCTGAACACGGGTATGGCAGGCTGTATCTATAAAGCGTCTACAGCAACTGAATTTTTCAACATGTCTACAGCGGGCTGAGTCTCTACACAGGCCCCCAGTGGCCTGAATCTCTGAACACGTCTAAAGGAGTCTGAATTTCTGAACATGTTTACCGCTGGCTGTATCTCTGAACACGTATACGGGGGATACAAGATCTACGATTAGGATCCAAAATTTCCAGTTCGGATCCAAAATACTCTATCGGGAGTCAAGATTCTCTATTGGGATCCAAGATTCTCAATTGGGATCCAAGAATCTCAGTTTGGATCAAAGACTCTTATTTGGGATTGAAGATTCCCAAATGGGATCCAAGATCCTGAATGGGGATTCAAGATTCTAGACTGGGATCGAATATTTTTACCTCTTATAAATGGTTCTCAATTGGTACCCAAGACTATGAACAGGGGATCTATGAACAGCAACTGTATCTCTGAACACGACTACGGCGCGCTGAGTCTCTGCACACGTCTATAGCCGGCTGAATCTCTGAACACGTCTAAAGGGGATCCAAGATCCAGGATTGGGATCCAGGATTTCCAATTCGGATCCAAAATACTCTATGGGGATTCAAGATACTCTATTGGGATCCAAGATTCCCAATTCGGATCAGAGACTCTTAATTAGGATCCAAAAGTCCCAATTGGGATCCCAGATTCTGAAATTGGATTTAAGATTCGATAATGGGATCCAATATTTTTACCTGCAATAAACGGTTCTCAATTCGTTAGGTTATGTTAGGTTAGGTTAGGTTAGATTACGTTAGGTTAAGTTAGGTTAGGTTTGGTTACGTTACGTTACGTGAAGTTAGCTTAGCTCTACGGTGGGCTGAATCTCTGCACACGTCTTTGGCGGGCTAAATCTTTGGACACGTCTACGGCGGCCTCAGTCTCTGAACACGGGTATGGCAGGCTGAGTCTATGAAAGCGTCTACAGGAACTGAATTTTTGAACATGTCAACAGCAGGTTGAATCTCTACACAGGTCTTCAGTGGCCTGAATCTCTGAACTTGTCTACAGGAGTGTGAGTTTCTGAACATGTTTACGGCTGGCTTTATCTTTGAACACGTCAACGGGGGATCCAAGATCTAAGATTAGGATCCAATATTTCCAGTTCGGATTGAAAATACTCTATGGGGATTCAAGATTCTCTATTGGCATCCAAGATTCTCAATTGGGCTCCAAGACTCTCAGTTTGGATCAAAGACTCTTAGCTGGGAATCAAGATTCCCAATTGGGATCCAAGATCCTGACAGGGGATTCTAAATTCTAGATTGGGATCCAAGAATTTTACCTATTATAAATGGTTCTCAATTGGTATCCAAGACTATAAATTGGGATCCAAGATTCTCAATTGGGCTACAATATTTTCAATTTGAAACAAAGATTTTCAATTGGAATTCAAGTTTCCCAATTGGGATCATGGATTCTCAATGAGGATCCAAAATTCTCTCTTGGGATCGAAGATTCTTAACTGCAATCAATTGGGTTCTCAATTGGGATCCAAGAGTCTTTTTCGGGATACAGGATTCTGAATTTATAACCTAACTATCAAAGATACTAACTTATCTCTCCCATTTCTCTAACCATAACCAAACCTAACTTATCAAGTTCTCAATTGGGAACAAATATTTTTAATTGGGATCAAAGATTCTCTATTGGGATCAAACGTTCTTAATTGATATCAAAGATATTCTACGGGAATCCAAGATTCTCCATTGGGGTCCAAGGCACTCCAGGGGGACTCAAGATTCTCTACTGGGGTCAAAAATTCTCCATTGGGATCTGTAATAGATATTGGATAGATATGGTTATGTTAGGTTAGGTCAGGTTAGGCTAGGCTACGTTAGGTTTGGTTGGGTTAGGTTAGGTTAGGTTAGGTTAGGTTAGGTCAGGTTAGGTTAGGTTAGGTTAGGTTAGGTTAGGTTAACACGCGCATTGACAGAGGGGGTGGGTACCCGCCCCCTTGGGTCTTTTAGGGAGATAGCAGAAAAATTGCGCCGCGTAGCGCCGCCGTACTTGGCATACGTTTTCCTAATCATTTTCACAACTATTGTGAAAATTTTAGGGTTAAATCACCTCAGGTCAGGTCACCAGTACAGATCAAGTGACCTGACCTCAAAAAAAGTTTAAGATAGCATAAGTCGGAGCAGGGTGAACTTATTTGGTTGAAACTCATATCACATAACCTTCGCCCGGGTGGGGGTCTTTTAGACCCCCCTCGGGTTTTTCCAAAGTGACCAAAAAACGGCGGCGCGCAGCGCCGCCAAACTTCGTCTAGCTGTTCCTTCATCATTTTTACATCTTTCCTGAAAATTTTGGCTCAAGGTCATATCAGGTCAGGTCACCAGGCCAGGTGAAGTGACCTCACCTCAAAAAATACTTAGGACCGCATAACTAAAAGAAGGGGTAATCGATCAAGTTGAAACTCATACCACATATTGGGCCCACCAGGAGCTACAACATTTGTTCCGGGATTTTTGATATTGGTGACCTAAGGTCATGTGCAGAGCATAACCTCCCCATTGTCAATACATGGGGAAAATCACGAAATGAGCTTTTCTCAGTAAGTATGGATGGAATCAACTTCAAACATCGGTTGTGACCTGCTCTTAGCCCATTTCTGAAGCTGATGCCAAAATTTTTGACTTGTGACCTTTAAAAGGTCACCTTAGGTCAAATAAGCATTTTTTTGGTGTTTTTGTCTATAAATTTTGAATAAACTAAGATAGCGCTTTTATTTTGTCACCAAAGTGTTTGTATGGTCACTGCAAGTCAAATGATATACATCATGACTATACCAGGTCACGTTGGGTCAGACCGTTGACCTGGGTCAGGTCAAATTCTTAAATTTGACCTGGCATAGCAATATCATATATCATTCGATTCGTATCGACGAGAAGATTGCAATGGTGCATAAACTATGGCTGTATCTTGTTTGGTTCGGAAGCTATTAGCGAAAAAGTAAACGCCCTTATGCATGGGTGGCTAT
The DNA here is from genome assembly GCA_034440635.1 of Lepas anatifera. Classification (NCBI taxonomy): domain Eukaryota; kingdom Metazoa; phylum Arthropoda; class Thecostraca; family Lepadidae; genus Lepas; species Lepas anatifera. The sequence continues at coordinate 2,143,304 of JAOTON010001983.1, read as the reverse complement.
GGACATTCCCAAGAATATGCCCAATATTTAGTGACCTGTAGCTCCCTAGGCTTTGACCTGACACGAAAATGAATGCCACTGTAATGAAAGAGCAACTCAAGAGCTTTCGAATGGTGTTTGAAAAATGTTTCTAGGTATCATAGTTTCTGAGATATGTGAGGTATTCTTAGTACACCTCATATTAGCGATTTTGACCTGTTTTGACCTCTGGTGACCTTGATATTGACCTGACAAGAAAAATGACCGAAGTATTTTCGATATCATTTTCGAAGAGCTTTCGATTGCCGTTTTGCGCTTTTTTCTAGCTCTCTTAGTTTTTGAGATCGTGGGGGTCTCTTTTAGCCCCCCACCAGGGCGAAGGTGGGTCGTACCCGCCACCGGGGCAAGGGTTAATGGGCCTACCAAGTTCTCTAAAACATGTTCCGGTATTTTTTATATCGATGAGCTAAGGTCAGGTACGAGGCATGACCTTTCCATGGGAAATGCATGGGAAAAATGGTTTTTACGGAATAACTCAGTAACGAATGGTGATAGAGCATTTATTTTAGCTGCATTTGACTTGCCTGGGCTTTGCTGTTCTAATGATATGCATTTTATATAATTTGACCCCGACCTGACCTCAGGTCAGGTCAAATCCTTGATTTGACCTAGCAAGTTCAAATTATATATCAATCGATTCGGCTTGCTGAGAGGTTTTATATAGTTCAAATCGTTTTGCGCTATCTTTTCTTGTTCAGATAAAATGGCCGAAAAACTTAATTTACATTTTATCCCTTTGACGGCATGTTTTGACCTCTCGTGACCTTAAATGTGACCTGACAAAAAATGGTTCAAATGTTTTCGATGGAGAAGTGGATGGGCAACCAAACACCGTTTACGGTTTTCATAGATTCACACCGTTTTTTTTTAGTAATTCAAGATGCTCTATTGGGATCCAACATTCTCAATTGGGATTCAATATTCTCAGTTTGGATCAAAGACTCTTAGTTGGGATTCAAGAACCCCACTTGGGATCCAATATCCTGAATGGGGATTCAAGATTCTAGATTGGAACCCAGGATTTTTACCTGTTATAGTGGTTCTCAATTGGTACCCAAGACTAAAAATGGGATCCAAGATTCTCAATTGGAATCCAATATTCTTTATTAGGATCCAAGATTTTTAATTGGGATACAAGATTCTCAATTTGAAACAAAAATTCTTAATTGGCTTTCAAGTTTCCCAATTGCCATCATACATTCTCAATGGGATCCAAGATTTTCTATTGGGATCAAAGATTCTTAACTGCAATCAATGTTTCTCATTTGGTATCCAAGATTATAAATCGGGATCCAAGATTCTCAATTGGGATCCAAGATTCCTTATTTGGATCCTAGATTCTCAATTGGGATACAAAATCCTAAATTTGAAACAAAGATTTTCAATTGGGATTCAATATTCCCATTTAGGATACATGACTCTCAATGGGGATCCAAGATTCTCTATTGCAATCCAAGATTCTCCCTATAAACCAAAAACTTTACATTGAGATTCCAAGAATCTCATTAAGGATCCAGGATTTCCGACTGGGATCCAAGATTCTCTATTGCAATCTCAATTGGAATTTGGATAGATAAGATTAGGTTAGGTTTGGTTAGGTTAAGTTAGGTTAGGTTAGTTTAGGTCAGGTTAGGTTACGTTAGGTTAGGCTAGGTTAGGTCAGGCTAGTTGCACGGCAGGCTGAATATATGCACACGTCTACAGCGGTAGAAACTCTAAACACTTCCACAGCAACTGTATCTCTGAACACGTCTACGTCTCACTGAGTCTCTGCACACGTCTATAGCCGGCTAAATCTCTGAACACGTCAACAGGAGATTCAAGATGATCCAAGATTTCCAATTCGGATCCAAAATACTCTATGGGGATTCAAGATTCTCTATTGGGATCCATTATTCTCAATTCGGATCAGACATTCTTAATTAGGATTCAAGATTGCCAATTGGGATCCAAGATTCTGAATGGGGAATTAAAATTCTATATTAAGCTCCAAGATTACTACCTGCAATAAACGATTCTCAATTGGTATCCAACATTCTATTTCGGGATACAGGGTTCTGAATTTGGATACATGATTCTCATTTGGGATCAAAGATGCTCAATTGGATTATCTTTTGGGCTCCAGGTTTCTCTATTGGCATGCATCTAATATTCTTAATTGGTATCAAATGTTCTTAATTGGGATTCAAGATTTTTAATTGGGATCCAAGATCAGATTCCTCAGATTTGGGATCAAATTTACCTTTTGGGATCCAAAAGTTCTCCATTCAGATCAAAGATATTCTACGGGGATCGAAGATTCTCCATTGGGATCCGAACACTTCAAGAGGACTTAAGATTCTCTACTGGGGTCAAAAATTATCTATTGGGATCTATAATGGAATTTGGATAGATTAGGTTATGTTAGGTTAGGTTAGGTTAGGCTACGTTAGATTTGGTTAGGTTAGGTTAGGTTAGGTTAGGTTAGGCTAGGTTAGACCAGGTTAGGTAAGGTTAGGTTAGGTTAGGTTACATTAAGTTAGGTTAGGTTAGGTTAGGTCAGGTTTCGTCATGTTAGGTTAGGATAGGTTAGGATAGGTAAGGTTAGGTTAGGTTAGGTAAGGTTAGGTTAGGTTTGGTTAGGTTACGTTAGGTTAGGCTACTTTAGGTTTGGTTAGGCTAGCTTAGGTTAGGTTAGGTTAGGTTATGTTAGGTTAGGTTAGGTCAGGTTAGGTCACGTTAGAATAGGTCAGGTTAGGTCAGATGAGGTCATGTTAGGTTAGGTTACGTTAGGTTAGGCTATTTTAGGTTTGGTTAGGCTAGCTTAGGTTAGGTTAGGCTAGGTTAGGTTAGGTTAGGTTAGGTCAGGTTAGGTTAGGTTAGATTAGGTTTGGTTAGGTTAGGTTAGGTTGGGTTAGGTTAGGTTATGTTAGGTTAGGTTAGGTTAGGTTAGGTTAGGTTAGACCAGTTTAGGTTAGGTAAGGTTAGGTCACGTTATGTTAGGTTAGGTTAGGTCAGATTAGGTCATGTTAGGTTAGTTTAGGTTTGGTTAGGTTAGGTTAGGTTAGGTTAGATTAGATTAGGTTAGGTTAGGTTGGATTACGTTAGGTTACGCTAGGTTAGGCTAGGTTAGGTCAGGTTAGTTCTATGGCAGGCATAATATATGCACACCTCTACAGCGGTAGGAACACTAAAGACATCCACAGCAACTGAATTTATGAACACGTCAACTTAGAGTCGAATTGCTTAAAGCGGCTCCAGTGGGCTAAGTCTCTGCACTTGTCTATGGCAGGCTGAATCTTTGGACACGTTTACGGCGGCATGAGTCTCTGAACACGAATATGGGAGGCTAAATATCTGAACACGTCTAAAGGGGATCCAAGATCCAAGATTGGGATCAAAGATGCCCAATTAGGATCCAAAATACTCTACGGAGATTCTAGATTCTTTTTGCAATCCAAGATTCTGAACTGGGATCCAAGATTCTCAATTCGGATCAAAGATTGGGATTGAAGATTCCCAATTGGGATGTAAGATACTGAGTGGAGAATCAAGATTCTATATTGGGATCCAATATTTTTAACTGAAATATACGGCTCTCAATTGGTTAGGTTACGTTAGTTCAGGTTAGGTTAGGTTAGGTTAGGTTAGGTTAGGTTAGGCTAGGCTAGGTTAGGTTAGGTTAAGTTAGGCTAGGGCAGGTTAGGTTAGGTTATGTTTGGGTAGGTTTGGGTAGGTTAGGGTAGGTTAGGCTAAGTTAGTTTAGGTTAGTTTAGGTTAGGTTAGATTACGTTAGGTTACATTAAGTTAGTGCTACGGCAGGCTACATATATGCACACGTCCACAGCGGCAGAAACTCTGAACACTTTTTAAGCAGCTGAACCAATGAACACGTCAACGGAGAGTAGAACTTCTGAAAACGGCTCCGGTGGGCTGAATCTCTGCACTTGTCTATAGCAGGCTGAATGTTTGGACACGTTTACGGCGGGCTGAGTATCTGAACACGAATATAGGAGGCTGAATATCTGAACACGTCTAAACGGGATCCAAGATCCAAGATTGGGATCCAGGATGCCCAATTTGGATCCAAAATACTCTACGGAGATTCTAGATTCTCTTTTGCAATCCAAGATTCTGAATTGGGATCCAAGATTCTCACCTCGGATCAAAGACTCTCAATTGGGATTGAAGATTCGCATTTGAGATGCAAGATCTTGAATGGGGATTCAAGATTCTATATTGGGATCCAATATTTTTACCTGCAATAAACGGTTCTCAATTGGTTACGTTAGGTTAGGTTAGGTTACGTTAGATTACGTTACGTGAGGTTAGGTTAGTTCTACGGTGGGCTGAATCTCTGCATACGTCTATGGCGGGCTAAATCTTTGGTCACGTCTACAGCGGCTTGAATCTCTAAACACGGGTATGGCAGGCTGTATCTATGAAAGCGTCTACAGCAACTGCATTTTTCAACATGTCTACAGCGGGCTGAGTCTCTACACAGGCCCCCAGTGGCCTGAATCTCTGAACACGTCTAAAGGAGTCTGAATTTCTGAACATGTTTACCGCTGGCTGTATCTCTGAACACGTATACGGGGGATACACGATCTACGATTAGGATCCAAAATTTCCAGTTCGGATCCAAAATACTCTATCGGGAGTCAAGATTCTCTATTGGGATCCAAGATTCTCAATTGGGATCCAAGAATCTCAGTTTGGATCAAAGACTCTTATTTGGGATTGAAGATTCCCAAATGGGATCCAAGATCCTGAATGGGGATTCAAGATTCTAGACTGGGATCGAATATTTTTACCTCTTATAAATGGTTCTCAATTAGTACCCAAGACTATGAACAGGGGATCTATGAACAGCAACTGTATCTCTGAACACGACTACGGCTTGCTGAGTCTCTGCACACGTCTATAGCCGGCTGAATCTCTAAACACGTCTAAAGGGGATCCAAGATCCAGGATTGGGATCCAGGATTTCCAATTCGGATCCAAAATACTCTATGGGGATTCAAGATACTCTATTGGGATCCAAGATTCCCAATTTGGATCAGAGACTCTTAATTAGGATCCAAAAGTCCCAATTGGGATCCCAGATTCTGAAATTGGATATAAGATTCGATAATGGGATCCAATATTTTTACCTGCAATAAACGGTTCTCAATTCGTTAGGTTATGTTAGGTTAGGTTAGGTTAGATTACGTTAGGTTAAGTTAGGTTAGGTTTGGTTACGTTACGTTACGTGAAGTTAGCTTAGCTCTACGGTGGGCTGAATCTCTGCACACGTCTTTGGCGGGCTAAATCTTTGGACACGTCTACGGCGGCCTCAGTCTCTGAACACGGGTATGGCAGGCTGAGTCTATGAAAGCGTCTACAGGAACTGAATTTTTGAACATGTCAACAGCAGGTTGAATATCTACACAGGTCTTCAGTGGCCTGAACCTCTGAACTTGTCTACAGGAGTGTAAGTTTCTGAACATGTTTACGGCTGGCTTTATCTTTGAACACGTCAACGGGGGATCCAAGATCTAAGATTAGGATCCAATATTTCCAGTTCGGATTGAAAATACTCTATGGGGATTCAAGATTCTCTATTGGCATCCAAGATTCTCAATTGGGCTCCAAGACTCTCAGTTTGGATCAAAGACTCTTAGCTGGGAATCAAGATTCCCAATTGGGATCCAAGATCCTGACAGGGGATTCTAGATTCTAGATTGGGATCCAAGAATTTTACCTATTATAAATGGTTCTCAATTGGTATCCAAGACTATAAATTCGGATCCAAGATTCTCAATTGGGCTACAATATTTTCAATTTGAAACAAAGATTTTCAATTGGAATTCAAGTTTCCCAATTGGGATCATGGATTCTCAATGAGGATCCAAAATTCTCTCTTGGGATCGAAGATTCTTAACTGCAATCAATTGGGTTCTCAATTGGGATCCAGGAGTCTTTTTCGAGATACAGGATTCTGAATTCTAAACCTAAACTAACCTAACCTAACCTATCCTGACCTAACCTAACCTAACCTAACATGATTTTCAATTGGGAACAAATATTTTTAATTGGGATCAAAGATTCTCTATTGGGATCAAACGTTCTTAATTGATATCAAAGATATTCTACGGGAATCCAAGATTCTCCATTGGGGTCCAAGGCACTCCAGGGGGACTCAAGATTCTCTACTGGGGTCAAAAATTCTCCATTGGGATCTGTAATAGATATTGGATAGATATGGTTATGTTAGGTTAGGTCAGGTTAGGCTAGGCTACGTTAGGTTTGGTTGGGTTATGTTAGGTTAGGTTAGGTCAGGTTAGGTTAGGTTAGGTTAGGTTAGGTTAGGTTAACACGCGCATTGACAGAGGGGTGGGTACCCGCCCCCTTGGGTCTTTTAGGGAGATAGCAGAAAAATTGCGCCGCGTAGCGCCGCCGTACTTGGCATACGTTTTCCCTAATCATTTTCACAACTATTGTGAAAATTTTAGGGTTAAATCACCTCAGGTCAGGTCACCAGTACAGATCAAGTGACCTGACCTCAAAAAAAAGTTTAAGATAGCATAAGTCGGAGGAGGGTGAACTTATTTGGTTGAAACTCATATCACATAACCTTCGCCCGGGTGGGGGTCTTTTTAGACCCCCCTCCGGGTTTTTCCAAAGTGACCAAAAAACGGCGGCGCGCAGCGCCGCCAAACTTCGTCTGGCTGTTCCTTCATCATTTTTACATTTTTCCTGAAAATTTTGGCTCAAGGTCATATCAGGTCAGGTCACCAGGCCAGGTGAAGTGACCTCACCTCAAAAAATACTTAGGACCGCATAACTAAAAGAAGGGGTAATCGATCAAGTTGAAACTCATACCACATTTTGGGCCCACCAGGAGCTACAACATTTGTTCTGGGATTTTTATATTGGTGACCTAAGGTCATGTGCAGAGCATAACCTCCCCATTGTCAATACATGGGGAAAATCACAAAATGAGCTTTTCTCAGTAAGTATGGATGGAATCAACTTCAAACATCGGTTGTGACCTGCTCTTAGCCCATTTCTGAAGCTGATGCCAAAATTTTTGACTTGTGACCTTTAAAAGGTCACCTTAGGTCAAATAAGCATTTTTTGTGTTTTTGTCTATAAATTTTGAATAAACTAAGATAGCGCTTTTATTTTGTCACCAAAGTGTTTGTATGGTCACTGCAAGTCAAATGATATACATCATGACTATACCAGGTCACGTTGGGTCAGACCGTTGACCTGGGTCAGGTCAAATTCTTAAATTTGACCTGGAATAGCAATATCATATATCATTCGATTCGTATCGACGAGAAGATTGCAATGGTGCATAAACTATGGCTGTATCTTGTTTGGTTCGGAAGCTATTAGCGAAAAAGTAAACGCCCTTATGCATGGGTGGCTATGGACATTCCCAAGAATATGCCCAATATTTAGTGACCTGTAGCTCCCTAGGCTTTGACCTGACACGAAAATGAATGCCACTGTAATGAAAGAGCAACTCAAGAGCTTTCGAATGGTGTTTGAAAAATGTTTCTAGGTATCATAGTTTCTGAGATATGTGAGGTATTCTTAGTACACCTCGTATTAGCGATTTTGACCTGTTTTGACCTCTGGTGACCTTGATATTGACCTGACAAGAAAAATGACCGAAGTATTTTCGATATCATTTTCGAAGAGCTTTCGATTGCCGTTTTGCGCTTTTTTCTAGCTCTCTTAGTTTTTGAGATCGTGGGGGTCTCTTTTAGCCCCCCACCAGGGCGAAGGTGGGTCGTACCCGCCACCGGGGCAAGGGTTAATGGGCCTACCAAGTTCTCTAAAACATGTTCCGGTATTTTTATACCGATGAGCTAAGGTCAGGTACGAGGCATGACCTTTCCATGGGAAATGCATGGGAAAATGGTTTTTACGGAATAACTCAGTAACTAATGGTGATAGAGCATTTATTTTAGCTGCATTTGACTTGCCTGGGCTTTGCTGTTCTAATGATATGCATTTTATATAATTTGACCCCGACCTGACCTCAGGTCAGGTCAAATCCTTTGATTTGACCTAGCAAGTTCAAATTATATATCAATCGATTCGGCTTGCTGAGAGGTTTTATATAGTTCAAATCGTTTTGCGCTATCTTTTCTTGTTCAGATAAAATGGCCGAAAAACTTAATTTACATTTTATCCCTTTGACGGCATGTTTTGACCTCTCGTGACCTTAAATGTGACCTGACAAAAAATGGTTCAAATGTTTCCGATGGAGAAGTGGATGGGCAACCAAACACCGTTTACGGTTTTCATAGATTCACACCGTTTTTTTTTAGTAATTCAAGATGCTCTATTGGGATCCAACATTCTCAATTGGGATTCAATATTCTCAGTTTGGATCAAAGACTCTTAGTTGGGATTCAAGAACCCCACTTGGGATCCAATATCCTGAATGGGGATTGAAGATTCTAGATTGGAACCCAGGATTTTTACCTGTTATAGTGGTTCTCAATTGGTACCCAAGACTAAAAATGGGATCCAAGATTCTCAATTGGAATCCAATATTCTTTATTAGGATCCAAGATTTTTAATTGGGATACAAGATTCTCAATTTGAAACAAAAATTCTTAATTGGCTTTCAAGTTTCCCAATTGCCATCATACATTCTCAATGGGATCCAAGATTTTCTATTGGGATCAAAGATTCTTAACTGCAATCAATGTTTCTCATTTGGTATCCAAGATTATAAATCGGGATCCAAGATTCTCAATTGGGATCCAAGATTCCTTATTTGGATCCTAGATTCTCAATTGGGATACAAAATCCTAAATTTGAAACAAAGATTTTCAATTTGGATTCAATATTCCCATTTAGGATACATGACTCTCAATGGGGATCCAAGATTCTCTATTGCAATCCAAGATTCTCCCTATAAACCAAAAACTTTACATTGAGATTCAAGAATCTCATTAAGGATCCAGGATTTCCGACTGGGATCCAAGATTCTCTATTGCAATCTCAATTGGAATTTGGATAGATAAGATTAGGTTAGGTTTGGTTAGGTTAAGTTAGGTTAGGTTAGTTTAGGTCAGGTTAGGTTATGTTAGGTTAGGCTAGGTTAGGTCAGGCTAGTTGCACGGCAGGCTGAATATATGCACACGTCTACAGCGGTAGAAACTCTAAACACTTCCACAGCAACTGTATCTCTGAACACGTCTACGTCTCACTGAGTCTCTGCACACGTCTATAGCCGGCTAAATCTCTGAACACGTCAACAGGAGATTCAAGATGATCCAAGATTTCCAATTCGGATCCAAAATACTCTATGGGGATTCAAGATTCTCTATTGGGATCCATTATTCTCAATTCGGATCAGACATTCTTAATTAGGATTCAAGATTGCCAATTGGGATCCAAGATTCTGAATGGGGAATTAAAATTCTATATTAAGCTCCAAGATTACTACCTGCAATAAACGATTCTCAATTGGTATCCAACATTCTATTTCGGGATACAGGGTTCTGAATTTGGATACATGATTCTCATTTGGGATCAAAGATGCTCAATTGGATTATCTTTTGGGCTCCAGGTTTCTCTATTGGCATGCATCTATTATTCTTAATTGGTATCAAATGTTCTTAATTGGGATTCAAGATTTTTAATTGGGATCCAAGATCAGATTCCTCAGATTTGGGATCAAATTTTTCTTTTGGGATCCAAAAGTTCTCCATTCAGATCAAAGATATTCTACGGGGATCGAAGATTCTCCATTGGGATCCGAACACTTCAAGAGGACTTAAGATTCTCTACTGGGGTCAAAAATTATCTATTGGGATCTATAATGGAATTTGGATAGATTAGCTTATGTTAGGTTAGGTTAGGTTAGGCTACGTTAGATTTGGTTAGGTTAGGTTAGGTTAGGTTAGGTTAGGTTAGGCTAGGTTAGACCAGGTTAGGTAAGGTTAGGTTAGGTTAGGTTACATTAAGTTAGGTTAGGTTAGGTTAGGTCAGGTTTCGTCATGTTAGGTTAGGATAGGTTAGGATAGGTAAGGTTAGGTTAGGTTAGGTAAGGTTAGGTTAGGTTTGGTTAGGTTACGTTAGGTTAGGCTACTTTAGGTTTGGTTAGGCTAGCTTAGGTTAGGTTAGGTTAGGTTATGTTAGGTTAGGTTAGGTCAGGTTGGGTCACGTTGGAATAGGTCAGGTTAGGTCAGATGAGGTCATGTTAGGTTAGGTTACGTTAGGTTAGGCTATTTTAGGTTTGGTTAGGCTAGCTTAGGTTAGGTTAGGCTAGGTTAGGTTAGGTTAGGTTAGGTCAGGTTAGGTTAGGTTAGATTAGGTTTGGTTAGGTTAGGTTAGGTTGGGTTAGGTTAGGTTATGTTAGGTTAGGTTAGGTTAGGTTAGGTTAGGTTAGACCAGTTTAGGTTAGGTAAGGTTAGGTCACGTTATGTTAGGTTAGGTTAGGTCAGATTAGGTCATGTTAGGTTAGTTTAGGTTTGGTTAGGTTAGGTTAGGTTAGGTTAGATTAGATTAGGTTAGGTTAGGTTGGATTACGTTAGGTTACGCTAGGTTAGGCTAGGTTAGGTCAGGTTAGTTCTATGGCAGGCTTAATATATGCACACCTCTACAGCGGTAGGAACACTAAAGACATCCACAGCAACTGAATTTATGAACACGTCAACTTAGAGTCGAATTGCTTAAAGCGGCTCCAGTGGGCTAAGTCTCTGCACTTGTCTATGGCAGGCTGAATCTTTGGACACGTTTACGGCGGCATGAGTCTCTGAACACGAATATGGGAGGCTAAATATCTGAACACGTCTAAAGGGGATCCAAGATCCAAGATTGGGATCAAAGATGCCCAATTAGGATCCAAAATACTCTACGGAGATTCTAGATTCTTTTTTGCAATCCAAGATTCTGAACTGGGATCCAAGATTCTCAATTCGGATCACAGATTGGGATTGAAGATTCCCAATTGGGATGCAAGATACTGAGTGGGGAATCAAGATTCTATATTGGGATCCAATATTTTTAACTGAAATATACGGCTCTCAATTGGTTAGGTTACGTTAGTTCAGGTTAGGTTAGGTTAGGTTAGGTTAGGTTAGGTTAGGCTAGGCTAGGTTAGGTTAGGTTGGGTTAAGTTAGGCTAGGGCAGGTTAGGTTAGGTTATGTTTGGGTAGGTTTGGGTAGGTTAGGGTAGGTTAGGCTAAGTTAGTTTAGGTTAGTTTAGGTTAGGTTAGTTTACGTTAGGTTACATTAAGTTAGTGCTACGGCAGGCTACATATATGCACACGTCCACAGCGGCAGAAACTTTGAACACTTTTTAAGCAGCTGAACCAAAGAACACGTCAACGGAGAGTAGAACTTCTGAAAACGGCTCCGGTGGGCTGAATCTCTGCACTTGTCTATAGCAGGCTGAATGTTTGGACACGTTTACGGCGGGCTGAGTATCTGAACACGAATATAGGAGGCTGAATATCTGAACACGTCTAAACGGGATCCAAGATCCAAGATTGGGATCCAGGATGCCCAATTTGGATCCAAAATACTCTACGGAGATTCTAGATTCTCTTTTGCAATCCAAGATTCTGAATTGGGATCCAAGATACTCACCTCGGATCAAAGACTCTCAATTGGGATTGAAGATTCGCATTTGGGATGCAAGATCTTGAATGGGGATTTAAGATTCTATATTGGGATCCAATATTTTTACCTGCAATAAACGGTTCTCAATTGGTTAAGTTAGGTTAGGTTTGGTTACGTTACGTTACGTGAAGTTAGCTTAGTTCTACGGTGGGCTGAATCTCTGCACACGTCTTTGGCGGGCTAAATCTTTGGACACGTCTACGGTGGCCTGAATCTCTGAACACGTCTAAACGAGTCTGAATTTCTGAACATGTTTACCACTGGCTGTATCTCTAAACACGTATACGGGGGGTAAAAGATCTACGATTAGGATCCAAAATTTCCAGTTCGGATCCAAAGTACTTTATCGGGAGTCAAGATTCTCTATTGGGATCCAAGATTCTCAATTGGGATCCAAGAACCTCAGTTTAGATCAAGACTCTTATTTGGGATTAAAGATTCCCAAATGGGATCCAAGATCCTGAATGGGGATTCAAGATTCTAGACTGGGATCGAATATTTTTACCTCTTATAAATGGTTCTCAATTTGTACCAAAGGCTATGAACAGGGGATCTATGAACAGTAACTGTATCTCTGAACACGACTACGGCGCGCTGAGTCCCTGCACACGTCTAAAGCCGGTTGAATCTCTGAACACGTCTAAAGGGGATCCAAGATCCAGGATTGGGATTTAGGATTTCCAATTCGGATCCAAAATACTCTATGGGGATTCAAGATTCTCTATTGGGATCCAAGATTCTCAATTCGGATCAGAGACTCTTAATTAGGATCCAAAAGTCCCAATTGGGATCCCAGATTCTGAAATTGGATTTAAGATTCGATAAGGGGATCCAATATTTTTACCTGCAATAAACGGTTCTCATTTCGTTATGTTAGGTTAGGTTAGGTTAGGTTAGATTACGTTAGGTTAGGTTAGGTTAGGATTGGTTGCGTTACGTTACGTGAAGTTAGCTTAGTTCTACGGTGGGCTGAATCTCTTTACACGTCTTTGGTGGACTAAGTCTTTGGACACGTCTACGGCGGCCTCAATCTCTGAACACGGGTATGGCAGGATGAATCTATGAAAGCGTCTACAGAAACTGAATTTTTGAACATGTCTACAGCAGGTTGAATCTCTACACAGGTCTTCAGTGGCCTGAATCTCTGAACTTGTCTACAGGAGTGTGAGTTTCTGAACATGTTTACGGCTGGCTTTATCTCTGAACACGTCAACGGGGGGATCCAAGATCTAAGATTAGGATCCAATATTTCCAGTTCGGATTGAAAATACTCTATGGGGATTCAAGATTCTCTATTGGCATCCAAAATTCTCAATTGGGCTCCAAGACTCTCAGTTTGGATCAAAGACTCGTAGCTGGGATTCAAGATTCCCAATTGGGATCCAAGATCCTGACGGGGGATTCAAAGTTCTATATTGGGATCCAAGAATTTTACCTATTATAAATGGTTCTCAATTAGTTGTTAAGATGTTCCGGCCTCTCCCTCGAATCCGGAAATAAAAAATGAAGATTGAATTCGGGCACAGCCCTTCATCAGAATGTGGAGTAAATATCAAAATTCTCAGTCCTAGTATAGCCAGACCTCGAATTCGAGGTCTGGCTATACTAGGACTGAGAATTTTTGATATTTACTCCACGATTCTGATGAAGGGCTGGCCCGAATATACAATCTTCAGTGTTTTTTACATTTCCGGATTCGAGGGAGAGGCCAGGAACATCTTAACAACTCATCATCATGCTCCTCGCCGCAGCACTTAAAAACTTATCAACGTTCTGAATTAGTATCCAAGACTATAAATTGGGATCCAAGATTCTCAATTGGGCTACAAGATTCTCAATTTGAAACAAAGATTTTCAATTGGAATTCAAGTTTCCCAATTGGGATCATGGATTCTCAATGAGGATCCAAAATTCTCCTTGGGATCGAGGATTTTTAACTGCAATCAATTGGGTTCCCAGTTGGGATCCAAGATTCTATTTCGGGATACAGGATTCTGAATTTGGATATATAATTCTCGATTGGGATCAAAGATACTCAATTGGATTATCTTTTGGGCTCCAAGTTTCTCTATTGTCATGCATCCAAAATTCCTAATTGGTATCAAAGGTTTTTAATTGGATCCAAGATTTTTAATTTGGATTAAAGATTCTCTATTGGGATCCAAGGTTCTCATGTGAGATCAAAGGTATTCTGCGGGGATCAAAGATTCTCCTTTGGGATCCGAGACACTAAAAGGGGACTCAAGATTCTCTACTGGGGTCAAAAATTCTCTATTGGGTTCTATAATGGAATTTGGAGATGTTAGGTTAGGTTAAGTTCGGTTAAGTTAGGGTTAGGATAAGTTAGGTTAGGTTAGGTTAGGTTAGCTTAGGTTAGGTCAGGTAAGATAAGGTTAGGTTAGGTTAGGTTAGGTTAGTTCCAGGGCAGGCTGAATATATGCACACGTCTACAGCGGAAGAAACTCTAAACACTTCCACAGCAACTGTATCTCTGAACACAACTACGGCGCGCTGAGTCTCTGCACACGTCTATAGCCGGCTGAATCTCTGAACACGTCTAAAGGGGATCCAAGATCCAGGATTTCGATCCAGGATTGCAAATTCGGATCCAAAATACTCTATGGGGATTCAAGATTCTCTATTGGGATCCAAGATTCCCAATTCGGATCAGAGACTCTTAATTAGGATTCAAAATTCCAAATTGGGATTTCAAATTCTGAAATTGGATTTAAGATTCGATCTTGGGATCCAAAATTTTTACCTGTTATAAATGGTTCTCAATATGTACCCAAGACTGTAAATTGGGATCCAAAATTTTCAATTGGAATCCAAGATTCTTTATTGGGATCCAAGATTTTCAAGTTGAAACAAAGGTTTTCAATTGGGATTCAATTTTCCCAATTAGGATCCATGACTTTCAATTGGAATCCAAGATTTTTTATTGGGATCCAAGACTTTCAATTGGGATACAAGAGTCTAAATTTGAAACAAAGATTCTCAATTGGATCTCAAGTTTACCAATTGGGATCATAGATTCTTAATGGGATCCAAGATTCTCTATTGGGATCGAAGATTCTCAACTACAAACAATTATGTTCTCAATTGGGATCCAAGAGTCTTTTTCGGGATACAGGATTCTGAATTCTGAACCTAACCTAACCTAACCTATCCTGACCTAACCTAACCTAACGTAACATGATTTTCAATTGGAAAAAAAATATTTTTAATTGGGATCAAAGATTCTCCATTGGGATCAAACGTTCTTAATTGATATCAAAGATATTCTACGGGGATCCAAGATTCTCCATTGGGGTCCAAGACACTCCAGGGGTCTCAAGATTCTCTACTGGAGTCAAAAATTCTCTATTGGGATCTGGAATAGAATTTGGATAGATATGGTTATGTTAGGTTAGGTCAGGTTAGGCTAGGCTACGTTAGGTTTGGTTGGGTTAGGTTAAGTAAGGTTAGGTTAGGTTAGGTTAGGTTAGGTCAGGTTAGGTTAGGTTAGGTTAGGTTAGGTTAGGTCAGGTTAGGTTAGGTTAGGTAAGGTTATATCAGGTGAGGTAAGGTTAGGTTAGGTTAGGTTAGGTAAGGTTAACACGCCCATTGACGGGGGGCGGGTACCCGCCCCCCTTGTGTCTTTTAGGGAGATAGCAGAAAAATTACGCCGCCTAGCGCCGCCGTACTTGGCATACCTTTTTCCCTAATCATTTTCACAACTATTGTGAAAATTTTAGGGTTAGGTCACCTTAGGTCAGGTCACCAGTACAGATCAAGTGACCTAACATCAAAAAAAGTTTAAGATAGCATTAGTCGGAGCAGGGTGAACTTATTTGGTTGAAACTCATATCACATAATGCGCCCACCAAGTTCTCTAAAACATGTTCCGGTATTTTTTATATCGATGACCTAAGGTCATCTACGAGGCATGACCTTCCCATGGGAAATGCATGGGAAAAATGGTTTTTACGGAAAAACTCAGTAACGAATGGTGATAGAGCATTTATTTTAGCTGCATTAGACTTGCCTGGGCTTTGCTGTTCTAATGATATGCATTTATATAATTTGACCCCGACCTGACCTCAGGTCAGGTGAAATCCTTGATTTGACCTAGCAAGGTCAAATTAGATATCACTCGATTCGGCTTGCTGAGAGGTTTCATATAGTTCAAGTAGTTTTGCGCTATCTTTACTTGTTCAGATGAAATGGCCGAAAAACTTAATTTACATTTTATCCCTTTGACGGCATGTTTTGACCTCTCGTGACCCTAAATGTTACCTGACAAAAAATGGTTCAAATATTTGCGATGGAGAAGTGGATGGGCAACCAAACACCGTTTACGGTTTTCATAGATTCATACCGTTTTTTTTTTGGTAATTCAAGATGCTCTATCAGGATCCAACATTCTCAATTGGGATTCAAGATTCTCAGTTTGGATCAAAGACTCTTAGTTGAGATTCAAGATCCCCAGTTGGGATCCAATATTCTGAATGGGGATTCAAGATTCTAGATTGGAACTCAGGATTTTTACCTGTTATAGTGGCTCTCAATTGGTACCCAAGACTAAAAATGGGATCCAAGATTCTCAATTGGAATCCAAGATTCTTGATTGGGATCCCAGATTTTCAATTGGGGTAAAAGATTCTCAATTTGAAACAAAAATTCTCAATTGGCTTTCAAGTTTCCCAATTGGGATCAATTTTCGCATCTTGGGGGATGGGGCTGAGAACGGTGAATTGTTTGCTCCACAGACCTAGTGTTTTTTTTTTAGGGGGCGGTGTGTTGGGTGCAGGGGCAGCAAAGTCAGTGTAGGGGGTGGCATGTTGGGTGCAGGGGCGGCAGTCAGTGCAGCACTACCTCTAAAAGTCAGGTGAAGGCTAATCCTTCACCTCGATGGGCACCTTCGGCGCTCCACATGTATGGGGGCGGCACTTTGGAGCCAAAGTGTTTGGGGGGCTCGCTGCCCTCCCCCTGGGTGTGCACCCGCCCCTGACCCGGATGGCGCCCTCCGGCAAGGTGCCCCGACCCCTGATCGGCGATCCTGGATCAACCTATCCACAGTTCCACGACGGCCCTTGATACTTTAACACGCGCATTGACGGGAGTCTGAGCCACTTTCGGATTGACGAGGGGGCGGGTACCCGCCCCCCTAAGATCTCGAGAACCACGGTAGGTAGCAAAAAACGGTAAACGGCGTTGGGTAGCCCATCCGCTTCTCCATCGAAAATATTTGAACCATTTTTTTGTCAGGTCACATTTAAGGTCACCAGAGGTCAAAAACATGCCGTCACATGCCGTCATAGGGATAACATGTAAACTAAGTTTTTCGGGCATTACATCTGAACAAAGAAAGATAGAGCAAAACGACTTGAACTGTATGAATCCTCGCAGCAAGCCGAATCGAATGATATATGATTTGACCTTGCTTGGTCAAATCAAAGATTTGACCTGACCTGAGATCAGGTCAAGGTCAAATTATATAAAATGCATATCATTAGAACCGCAAAGCCAAGGCGAGTCTAATGAAGCTAAAATAAACGCTCTATCACCATCTGTTACTGAGCTATTCAGTAAAAAACATATTTCCCATGTATTACCAATGGAGAGGTCATGCTTCGTACCTGACCTTAGGTCATCGATATCAAAAATACCGGAACATATTTTAGAGAAATCGGTGAGCCCATTATGTGATATAAGTTTCAATTGGATAAGTTCACCCTGCTCCGACTTATGCTATCTTAAACTTTTTTGAGGTCGGGTCACTTGACCTGTACTGGTGACCTGACCTGAGATGACCTATCCTTAAAATTTTCACAGAAGTTGCAAAAATGATGAGGGAAAAGGTATGCCAAGTACGGCGAAGCTGCGCGCCGCCGTTTTTCTACTGTCTCCGAAAAACCCGAGGGGGGCGGGTACCCGTCTTCCCCGTCAATGCGCGTGTTAATCCTCCGTCATTAAAAATTCAGAAAAGGCATAGCCCCCTTTGACTCTTTGACGGAAATAGTAAGAAAATGCCCATTTCCCCGCGGCGGACGGCAGTTGCCTAGTGGGTGGATGCATATGGAAATCTTCAAGGCCTGGTTCGATCACTTTGTTCACCTTGTCCATCTTTCCCCATGGGGTGACCATGTTACCCCATTAGGTTGGGGAAATGTATTTTTGCTTCTTTTTTCTAAGCTTCACCCAAATTTTAATATAATAATTACAGACACATAACTGCTTGCACAGAGGTAGGTAAATGTCTGAAGTATCTCTACAGCCAAAATAGGAACAGAACTCGAGTTAATGAGTGCGTAGTACCGGGTTGGTGCCGTTATCATCGAGGCGATGCTGTTCGCCTTTATCCTCAGTGTATTGACTGAAACTGAATATTATGAAGTATGCTCTGTCGAGAGTAGGAAACATCTCGTTCGATCGGCAAGAAAAAGTGGGAGCTGTGACAAGGAAATTACTCCCACCTTTATCGCCGACTGATGACAACGCCAATGCCTGCTCAATGCCCTGGGCATCCTAAAACTGTGGTAAAGCTTCTCCGAGCCCTCAGCACCCTATCTGGTAAAGAATATTGCCAGTCTCCAGCAACCTCCCTTTTCATCCGATCTGGCTTTGTTTTTTTTTTCTTCTCAAAAGGAGTAAGATCCTTCAAAACCCGGACGAAACGAAAATGACCGTGGCCGCCGAGCGTCCGCGAAAAATAATTCAGGATGTACACAGCAGGACGAAAAATGTCGGGAAGATTGAGCTCAGCTCAAAAGGATGATGCAAAGCGATAGTAGTGTGTTTATTTAAAGTGTGTTTGTTTAAAGTGTCATTTTTTTCCTGTGGTCTGTATAAAAAGTAGGCGCGTCTAATACTAGTTTCTGCCATCTATGGTGCAGGGTTGTGGATTGGTACCTTTGGGGTATCTCTAGTTAAACCTCGAAGCGATCTTAAAATGTTCTTCAAGTTTGTGCTTTTTATTTTAAGATTTTTTATCTGGTCTAGGCGGTGCAATAGATCTGTGGGAATGCCAAAACAAGCTTCATTCTATACTATCAGTTTTAATATAGTGGTGAAAACATGGTTGGAAATTTGGGCACCCTCAATCTTTCTAAAACTACATGCCCCTGCTGTGACATACATTATATCTGATATACCATCAGAAGGAGCTGGTTATGTCGTTTCCATTGTTTATGAATATTTTCCAATATAGTTAAGTTAACGATATGACTGTTTTATGCGAGTTTCCCCACGCTGAAGCGGTATTGAACGAAGATAACAAAACGAAGTGGCGTATCACAATCCAGGCCGATAATGAGGCGAGATAGTGGATGCTGTGGACGTCGGTGCCGAATGGAGGGGATTGGGACACCGGTGCACTTTGTCTCTTTGATATATCTCATAACGATAACTCGCATGAAACGGCCAGATGAAACGATAACAATAAGAGTCAATATATATATATATATATATATATATATATATATATATATATATATATATATATATATATATATATATATATAATATATATATATATAATATTCCAACCAACAATTCTTGCTCGGCACAACAAACGGACAATATTCCACGGGGAATATTGCTCAATGTACTTATGATGATGATGATGTTTCCGGCACTCGGCAGCTGCCATATGGGAGGCGCCTCGTCAGAGGCGTCCCAGCCGCCGGATGAAGGCCGCCAGCCGAGGCGGATCGCCCAGCGCCTCTTGAATTGTCGGGTCGTCCCGACCAAAGACATTCTGACGGAGAAGAGCTCGCGCTGGGCATTCTTTAATATGATCTTTATCGGCTGGGATGGCCGCCATCAGGCGGCTCCGGTAGAGGTGGCGGTCGTTTGGAAGCAGGGCCGAATGTAGTCGTCCCCGCCGCCCAGGTCCCACCTGGCCCAACACGAGGGGCCGGAGGCGACCGCCGTCAGGACCCCTTCGGGTGTTCTCTTCTTAAAAACCTAAAATTGCACCGAAAGTGCTTTGGCTCCAAGAGTCACGTTTTACAACCAACTTTTTGGACTGGGAATAAAATCCTATATGCCACTAAAGTGGTGGTGCTTGGCTCCAAAGATCACGTTTTTCATCCAACTTTTGAAAGGCGAATTTCTTGGCAGTTTCTATCTATGCGCCACTTTAGTCACACGCATTTTATCGATTCTCGTCGGAAATTTTTGATGTTCACGCCATTTAAAATCACACCTACCGTAGCATCCGCGTTGCTGATCGTCGTGATATCTTGGCCCGGGACGCAAATATACCTTATCTTCTTCATTAACGTATTTATAGGGCAAACAAATCTATAAAACAGATTTTTGATTAGGTTTAGTACGGAGCACTCATTTCAGCGACCTGGCCAGCTGGCCATCAGCTGGCCAAGTCCAATGTACTTATCTTTTTTATTTTCCAAACGTAATCGAAGTCGCTGTCCGCAGGAAAGGTTGTCGAGTTATCGAAGTCGGGGCGTCATAATCGAGTGTTCATCATTGACAGAAACAAACGATAAGCTTCGCATCAATCACATCATCAGGCTCTCAAGCAAACGCCGGGAACACAAACGGAAGGTTGTTAAGTGAAAATATAGCTGCGAGCGGTACAAGGTTACATCCACTTCTGAATAATTTGCCAAACAACTAAAATGTGGTCAACGATGAAGCAAAGAATGCAAACCAAATCGTACTGGAAGAAAATGTCGCAAATGACCAGATATGAGACCGGGATTCTGCGGGTGAAAACCGTATGGTAGGTGAAGCCAGCTAGACAGCTCAAAACGCAATGAGTAATGGAAATGTGAAGCGAGGCCATGTCAAAACTAAGCCGTGCTGGGCACTGTGCTGGCCAGGTTGTAAAGGAAGTCGGTAAACGCCGTACTCAATGTATCATTTGTCTTGGAACTCAAGATTTCCGTAGAAAAAAAGCTAAAACCTACCTGAAATGTACCCCTCATGTACCCTTAGCAGCAGGCTACAGTTGTCATAGCTTTTGGTGAGACATATGTTGACATCACGGTGAGTATCAGCCAATCGAAGCCCATGAAACGTATTTAATATGGTAGTGTTTGCCAGATCATGGCATCCACAGGCAGATACTTTTCTTTCCCTAGAGGAGCATTTAAAAAATCCAAATATTGAACTTATTGTACGTTTTCAGAGAAATCATGGTCGCTTCTATGATTTTCAGGTAAAAGTACCCCTAATTGCACTAAATTCCAGGATTCCATCAAGGTGTCACATTCCCTTTAACTCTGACGTCATGACAAAATATGCATCAGACTGGATGACACATCTGACCAGAACCACTTGAGTCAATGGCATTGAAAATACTGTTAGGTCCTTGACCTGTGACCTTTAGCACCATGCGAGGAGGCCCTGGCATATCATCCCAACCATATGGCGTAATCAGGTCACTAATCGGGTTGCAATGCGGGTGAAAGGGTGAGCGCACGATTGTGGCGATCTCAGAAGGTATGATTAAAAAATCAATTCACTTTGTCGAACCTTATCTTCGCCTTTATCACCGTTGTACCGCCGTAGCACTCCTTATCTTCGTCTTTATCACCACTGTACCGCCTTATCACGGCGGCAGAACTGTCGATGCACTGATGGTATCGATGGCCGCGGTTTGCTTCTCGAAGTCGCTCCGGCGGACTTCGATGGCTCAACCAGCCACTGTCAACGGACACGGCGTGAGACGGCCAACCCTGTTGGAGAACACAAGCCCCGGGTCAGGTAAGCAAACCTTAGGTCTTCAGCCCCTACCCCCTTGTATCCACCAAGTGGGACCGAGTCCCTTATGTCGGATTTTGGTTGCTATCACCATACTACTGACACATGCAGTGCCCTAAAATCCTAGAATTTTAGGCGGAGAACGTACCTTTTAATATATTTTTTCGGCCTCACCAGCACTTCATTTTGGCCTGAATTGAAAATTATATTGAGGAATACGCCTTTTTTATTTCATGAAGAGAAATGACACGCCCCGGAGAAACTGAAGTACACATGAAGTGCTAAACATTTGCCTGAAAAAAGTGCATGACTACACATTTGGGCATTAAAAGATTGAAGCCAATTGCTACCTGATTTGGGAGTTAGGTCTCACCCTCCACTTTCTGTGAAAACAATTTCACGACTGTGTACATATTTGAACTTCAAAAAGTTTTGCCTACATTTCTAGGGAAAAACTTAAATACCACACCATACTTGAACCAGTTCAATTATATTTCTATGATAATCTGCAAATATTACCGATATTTTTTAGCGCAGCTCTACCTATATCGATATACCTTGGCCATATGGAAACATCAAAATCAGAGGAGTGCTGAAAAATAATTTAGACAGTGGCAGATCTAGCAGGTAGGTTTGGGGGCAAGCCCAAACAGAAGAGTCACACAGTGAAACACTTTGCCACAATCGAACTGGACGGTAGGTTCTCGAGGTAAACCCAAAATTTGATGAGAAAAATACTACTAATTTCTTTAAAAATGTCTCAGAGTGAAAGATGTGGGCACAAGAGCCTTCTTTTTGCTCTCCAATACCAAATTTTATGCTTTCTCCAAGACCAAATTTTATGCTTAAGTATAGTGGTTCTGTTTGAAGTTAAGTTTAGAAGCACCAAAACCTTGCTTTTAAACTAAAAATGGGTTGGGGCAAAAGAGGTCAACAGCTTTGGGAGCAGGGGAAAACAGTTTTTCCCCAAGCTTTTCTATTTAGAGGGTGGAAAATGCCTTTGTTGCCCCCCTGGATCAGCCACTGATTTGAGAAACTCTCATTGTGCCATTTATGAGTCATATAAGAGATAGACATCTCATCATGGTAATAGAGGTCCCCAAATCTTAAAAAAAATATTTTGGACAATTATGTTGTCATGCTACCTTATATACAATAAAGTAGAAATGCAATTTTGTTTTATTTATTGGAGCCAAAATAGCAAATCAGAGCTTTTCAGGAAAAACAGCATCAAGCATTCCATATGCATCTAAAACTTTACCTTATAATGATAGCAAGTAGCAAAATTATTTTGTTTTCATTATTGGATCAAAATGGTGAATTTGTGATTTTGAGGGGAAAAGGTGCCAAACGTCCTAAACGTATTGGAAACTATCACTAATCTACACACTATTTACAAAAATTTTTGTAGAGAATAAGCAAGCATATCGATCAAGCATGCATACACAAATATAATATATTATCATTCAGCATTCAAGTAGTGATAATAAATAACAAAACAATGAATTGAAAAAAATCAGACACTCCAGCTGCCCAAACAAAAAGTCAACTTCAATTGTGACTAGAGCATGACAGCTATGTATAGTTCTAAAACCAGAATAATGAGCACTAGTCACAAAATAATAAACAAGCCCTTCCAGCCAAGTGTAAATGGAAGTAGATTATTACATGTGTCAATCAACACAATGCTCAGGGTTTGGTTCTAAGTTGTAGTTATTTGGGCTTAGGGGGTGCACTAGCCTGGCAAGCCCATAGAGCGCCCAGGGTTTGGTTCTAATTTTTTGTGTCAGCACTCCAGAAAACTTCTTGGTTTGGAATTCATTATTTCAATTTACATTTGCAGGTGGAACTAGTGTGGAAAATGTTGCAAGTTTCCACCCTACTCATAAGAACTGGTGAAGCCTGTTTGACTTTCTCATTTCATGTCAATGTATGGAAATCTTAACATTTATTCCCTAAATATATTGGCAGGGTATAAAATAAGGAAGAAGATTTTTGCCTGCACTTACTATGCAATTCTGTGAAAGCTCTTAAAAAATATGACCATAATGCCAAAATTACACAATTCCACACAAAATTCGATTACACAATTTCCACGGCCCTGTCCTGTACAAAAGAGAATGATAACACATATATCCCGAAAAGAAAAACATACGCATATCGATCACAATGACGAAAAATGGGCAGCACCCACGCCACATATATCAGCAACCAATAAATAATCAATTTCCTTCCACTGCCTTTCCTTCTTTTTTACAGAACATCAACCATGCGCCGAAAATGTTTCAGCTGCACCGGTTATGAATCATAAAAGAGATGAAAATATTGGATCGAAGAAACTGAATTTCTCTGGATATAAAAAAACGCAATATTTCCTTAAAATTTGTCTTAAAACTATGTTTTGAGAAAATAAAATATTCGATTGGTACAACTTGATTCAAAACGGCAGATATAGGCTTTTTAGGATACATAACCATCGAAGGTTCCAAATGTGTCAGAAATCGTCACTATTCTACTCACCTTCACCTTGAGATTGTCGGAATATGGAGGCCGACTACGGCCTGCGGGTTCCGTTCTTGGCAAGCTCGTGATCTTCGTGCGTGTCTCAGTCTTGGTCAGGTACAATGTACCTGATATCGGCCCAGTGCGTGTCTAATCTACTCTTGAATTCTGACAGGGATTGTGCACCAACAACTGAAGCAGGGAGCCCGTTCCAATCATTAACAGCTCGACAACCAAGAGTACTGCGTCGAACCCTCGAAACAGCATCGGGTTTAACGAGCTTCCAAGCATAACCCCGAGTACGTGTGTTTGGGTCGAGGCGAAAAAACTGGACCGGATCATGGTCTACACCACCGTGCAGTAGTTGAAATATTTTCAACATGTCTCCGCGACGACGCCTGTAGTACAGGGACGGTAGTTTCAGATTGCACAATCTATCCGTATACTGGGTCTGCCGTAGAGTGGGAATCATTCGTGTAGTGATGGGCCCTTTCTTTCACAAGGAGCCCACACGACAAACAAATATTTATATTGAGAGCAGAGGCTGTCCCGGCGATGTTAAATACAGCTCACCTATGAGGCGGGTCAATTCGAGCCATCATATAGGTGAGTGGGTCTGCCCCGCGTGGGCGGCAATTTTAGCTCTCATCCCCCTGTAGCGTTAGAATTTCCGTGTTAATTTTCCTCCCCAGCCAGAGTGCGATCCGAGCGTTTGAGCGGTCCTCCTCGTGAGAACGCATTGGTCCTTAAAACACCCTCGTCACTTCAGTCATGTACGAAAAAACAGTCATATTCCTTTTTCGAAAGTCACATGTCCCCTTTAACTCACTTGAAAATGTACGAGGCCCTCCCTTTCGTATAACCTACTTCCAATGTTGCCAACTGTCAGAACAACCCTGCGCGGGCAAACCAAAGAAAGAACATGCCAAAGGTAACGCAAGCACCCCCACCCCTTTGTTCTGAAAACGTCCAAGTAAAGAGATTCGAGCGCCCACCCCTATTCAGCCAATTTTGCCTCATCTCCTCCAAAAAGCGCAATGTATCATGCGCGACGAGATCGTTGGCTGGGTTCTAAGCTGTCGACATGCTCAGCAAGGGTGGTCATTGAGCTCGATTGATTCCTTCCGTCAAGTGCCCGGCCCTCCTGCGCCTCGCGCCTACGGATTCTGGGCAAACTACTCGATCGCCTCCTGGCGCACATTTCACCCGACCTTGGTTCTTCGCCGGGCGCCGCCTCCGGACTACCCCCAATACTGACTACCAGGGCACTTGCTTCCGGAATCAGATCAACTGCCTTGCTGAGCAGGGGCGTCCCAGAACCCAACCTACGTCTCGGCTGATTGAGAGGCGAGCATCTAATGCGGGAAAGACGCCATTTGACATCTTCCAAAAAAACGACCCTCACCATCGCCCACAGACATACTGTACACAGGGGTACGGCTCACAGAACGTCTTCCTCATCAGCTTCTTCGAGTGTATGTATCCAGACTTGACATCTCCAGTAGGCGATATAATTGTCCTACAACACGCTGAGTCCATGAGATCCAGTATTACGGTAGCCCCGTCAGTATTTTAATCCCTCCCTCGCGTAATTAGCGCGGCTGGACGGCTGGAGGGGTGCGGCGTTACCCGACACCACCGACCGCGGTCTCGGTGGTTGGTGATACCCAAGCTGTTCTGCCCGGCCCAGGGCCAAAAGATACCTACTTAAACGGAATAACAAACTCTTTTTAGTGATACAATACAAACCCTATTGAATTCAAAATCTCGTGAGCATATTCTCCAGACGTTCCGAAATTCGCCAATTCCAGCTAGGATCGTTGTTCTTTTCCATCACAATTATCCTGTGCCAATGGCTTTAAAAAGAGCGATACAATAAATTCCTCAGTCGTCACTTTATTACAACAAAAAAACACGAGTCTCTGCCAGATTTCGCCCAAAATAAGTCAAAAGTGTCCTAGAACGATCACAAACATACCCAGGCGACCTCACCGGCACCGTCCAATGAACCGATGTTTTCATGCGCCACCCCCTCGTTGGAAACGTCGCCCCTCCGAGTCGGAGAGCTCGGAATTAAACAGTAACATTTCGCATCGTGTGTTAAAAAAGCGATATCAATAAGCCAATAGCGTCTTACAAATCAATACAAAAATGATGAGGACATCCCAGGCCGTGGACAAATGGATAATAAAGCCAAACTAGGGATTATTTATATATAGGCTCCCTTTGCGCACTCACCGGCAGATCCGTCAACCAGGCACCCTCTCCTGGGACTGTACTCCGCGAGCCAGTGCGACTGCCAGCCCGGGGCAGCTGGCAGCTCTTAAAGAGCGCACCTCCGCCCTCACTCATGGCAGCGGGAAGAGAAGCCCCCGCTGCGCCTCTTCCGGAGCTCGGCACCACCTCCACTCTCTACCGGGGCTCAGATCAGAGTCCCCCTCTCGCCGGCGTTGTTTTCAACCCGGTGACGGCGCCCCTCTACTGAGTACCGCCACGTCGCCGTGTGCTGCCAAGGGTGCGTTCAGTGCCACCCCGGCCGAAAAGTTACGCCAAAGGCAGAGACTCAGGCGTCGTTCTAATAAAGAAACAAATTTATTTCGTATTCCAACGCATCTTTTGTCCTCTTTTTCTGTTTTTTTGCCTAGAGCACTTTTGATAACTTTCGCAAGAAAATGACATCTCCATGTTTGGCCGGCCAAAGAGGGAAAGGGAATGTATCCGGCCCAAACAAACCCAAGTGCCTGCAGTCGTGTCGACGCCTGGAAATGACCAAGCAGCCGCCTCCCGACGGCCCGCACACAACACACACACACACACACACACACACACACACACACACACACACACACACACACACACACACACACACACACACACACACACACACACACACACACACACACACACACACACACACACACACACACACACACACACACACACACACACACACACACACACACACACACACACACACACACACACACACACACACACACACACACACACACACACACACACACACACACACACACACACACACACACACACACACACACACACACACACACACACACACACACACACACACACACACACACACACACACACACACACACACACACACACACACACACAGGCAGATACAAAGGCGGCGGCGCAGGCATAGTCCTGAATATGACGATAGGCAAGAATAAGTTTGGAACAAATGTTACAGTAGCACGCCTCTGAACGCGCTCAATCAACTTCTGATCCGCTCTGTTGAATGGGCCCCACACGACATCCCGTACTCGACGAGAGGACGAACCAGTGCCTTGTATAGTCGAGGGAGAGTGGTCTGGTCCAGGTTGGAAAAGGACCTCCTAATAATTGCCAGCAATCGAGTAGCCTTGGAAACGGCGTTTGCTGCCTGCTGACGGAACTTCAGATCCGAGTCTATCACAATACCAAGGTCCTTTTCCTCGTGAGTGCTTGACAGGGGGCACCACCCAGCGTATATACATGTCTGCTGTTGTTGCTGCCAATGTGTAACACGGAGCATTTGTCCACATTAAACGGCAGCTGCCACATGACAGACCAATGGAGAAGCGAGTCATTGTCCCCCTGCAATGATTCTCGTGCCTTCGGGTTGTTCGCCTGGGTGTAGAGCTTGGTATCGTCAGCGAAGATCTTAACAGTCGATTTCACGTGGTCCGGAAGGTCGTTAATGTACACTAAGAATAGAACGGGCCCCAGAACCGACCCCTGCGGAACGCCACTTTGAACCGGAAGCCAGTCTGACACCGAAGCACCAACCACCACTCGCTGTAATCTGCCAGTCAGAAAAGCTCGGATCCAGTTGAGAACTTTTCCCCGCACCCCATACGCATGTAGTTTGTGGAGAAGACGGGCGTGAGGCACCGAGTCGAAGGCCTTTCGAAAATCCATGTAGACTGTGTCGATTGAGTGTCTAGCCTCCATCAATCTGCTCCAATCATCCAATACCTCCAGTAGTTGCGTATCACATGAGCGCTTGGGTCTGAAACCATGTTGTTCACGCGAGAGTAAATTGTGCATGGTAAGGTGCCCGAGGAGCTCATCTCGTATGATGGATTCCATAACCTTACACGGGATGGCAGTCAGGCTAACTGGGCGGTAGTTCCCAGGACTGTGTTTGTCCCCCTTTTTGTAAATCGGGACGATTGATCCCAGCTTCCAGTCCTTTGGAAGTTCACCACTGTCAAGAGAGCTCCTGAAGAGCTTGGCCAATGGGAGGGCCAACGTGTCTCTGGATTCGTATAGAATCCGTGCGTGCATGAGATCAGGCCCAGGTGAGGAATTCTTTTTCAGGTTCGTGAGCTTGAGTGCTACCACCTGAGGCAGAATCTCTAGATCGTCCAAGAATGGTCCATTGCATCGAATACCGAAAGGAGGGATCCAGCTGGTGTCCTCTACTGTAAACCCACTAGTGAAGCAATGATTCAAAATCCTAGCTTTCTCCTCATCGGAGGCCTCTAGATCACCGTTTGGGTTACGCAAGTCTTCGACTTTCCCTTTCGTTTTCAGGCGGCTGTTGACATACCTCCAAAAGGCTTTGGGATTTGTTTTGGCGTTCTGTGCAAGTTGATACTCATGATTTCTCTGGAGCTGGCGGGTAAGCTTACGAAGCTTTGCCGCGCACAACGCAAAACGTCCGTGATCAATGATGTCCCCTGTGCGTCGATAAATTCTCCACAGCTGGTTTTTCCTGTCCTTGAGCCTGAGAGCTGCACTGGTCATATATAAATTCTTTCTATTAGTCCTAGGCCTTACTTCCGGGACGCATACTGCGATGATGCCTTCACATTCCCTCATTTTCAGACATAAATTTACACACCTATCAGATTAGTCCACAAATTGCTAAGGATATTTACACCACAGGTTGAGAAGGTGTTGCGCCATTTTGGCTTCAGTGTTGTCTACAGTGTTCACCCAAGATACCAGAGCAAGCAATGGATCGCCGTCCGTCAGGCCAGCACAAGCCATAGGTATAAGAACATTGCATGCATCCACTTTTTGCATCCTTGCTCTGCTTTGTGAGGTCTAGCTTTGCGGAGATCCACATATTGTGAATCATTGAGTGTTTTTTTTCTACTAGAGATTGTCTGCGCTCCTTGACCTCACCGACGTGTTCTGACAATCTCTGGACACACGAAGAGCAACAACTCTAGTTTCCTGTGATTCAGAACAGCCCGAATTAGGTAGGAAAAAAACAAAAAAAACACTAAATCACAAAAACACAAAAAAATACAGAGAACAAAAATAATACAAACAAAACATGCCCTTGCAGCATTCCCCTTTGCTGCCTAGGAAGAACAAGCCACCTCCAATGCATGAGGGCCCCCCAGTCTCCCAGGGACAAAAAGCACTTCATGGAGCACTGCCACCAACTGACAGGCATACCCATTCAGGCCTAGGGGAGTGGAATGGTGAGGTAGAGGGTAGTCAGGTAGCGAAAGCAAGCCCTCTTCCATCCTTTGGATCTACGGCTGCTGCTACCACAGATATGTCAGTGCGGAGTAAAACTGACACTGGTGGTCAGGAGCAGGAACATGGTGTGGCTGGGGAGGGTGAGATGTCGGGGGCCAGAAGGGTCAGGAATACAAAAGGGTTGCACCTGAAATTGGGTGTCCAGCATGAACACTGTGCTGTCCCTAAGAGATCATCAGGTAGTGTTGATGAGGAGGAGGAGGCTGACTTTTCAGGATCTCAGTCACATTTCAGCCAGGGAATTGTGGTTTCGGCCATTCATTCTCTACCCCTTGATGTTGGCACTGTTGTATCTCCAACACTGTCCAAACCCTCTTCTGGAGTGATAGCTTCTCTGGAGACATGTAATGGGGGCCCAGGAAATGGTGTGTGTGGCATTAAAGTGAAGAATGGACAACAGGGTGTACAATGCGATCTATGCACAATCTGGTACCACACCACTTGTCAGGAGGTCACTAAGCCAGCCTACAATGCCCTCAAAAGACATTGACTTCATTTGTTCCACCTGCAAGCTGGCTAACACCAAACCCTCCATCTGTGATGTTGCAGTCCAGGTATCTGATGACCCAATCAGGGTGTCTGCTCGTCCACTGAACAGGGACACGGCAGTACAAACTGTTGGGGTTTGCAAAGGCACCCCATTCTCTGAACCTGGTGACATATCCTTGACTCACTCGGGGGCCCAGTGTGTATCAGTGATATCTGATGTGAGTGTGCAGACTGACTCAGTCTTGGAGAGCAGAGAAGCTGATGGCAAAGATCTTGCACAGAGAGTGGGAAAGTTAGAGAGTTGTTCTACATGCACATATGCGTCTGGTGGCAGCCTCCATGAAAGAGCAGGAGGCAGCTGCCCACGAGAATTCACTGCTCATGCAGCGCTGCATTCGCGAAAACCAGAACCAGAAGCTCACATTTGCTGACGTAGTGAAGGGCTCTTGTGACAAACTGGTGCATCAGGTGGGAGAAAAGCTCGATAGTGCAAAGGACACTAAAGCAGACATATCCATGAAGGATGCCCAAAACATCTCCCAGGTTTTCGACAGTTTCTTGGACAGGAGCAGACGTGCACGGAATGTAGTAATCCACCCTGAGCACCAGGTGACACTCTTCTTGAGCGCTCCTCAGCAGATATGAGACTTTTCGTGGATGTGATTAAGGAATCATTCAGGCTGAGCTGCAAGCCCACCAGGTCTTTCAGGGCAATACCTGGTAAGGCTAGGCTTCTTGTGATCACCCTTGAGAATGAGGAGGCCAAGCATGAGATTTTGAGGCTTGCATCCCAACTGAGGTCTTCTCCCAGGTGGAGCCGAGTGTTTATCACGCCGGATCTGACTTTTGGTGAGCGACAGGTACAAAAAAGGCTGAGAGAGGAGCTCAAGCAGCGTAGGGACAACGGCGAGTCTAATTTAGTAATCAGGAGGGGCAAGGTTATCTCAGCCAGTGGGGGTGCCATTGCCTCTTCTCAACCTCGCGGGGGCCTGGAGCCTGCGGCGGTCGGGTCTGGGGTGCTCGCTCTGGATGGGGCAGACGTTGGGGGTGTCGGGGTCCCAACTGGGGGTACCCCTGTTTCGCCACGTGCGAACGTGCGAACGGACGAACGTTCAGTTTCCACTGGAGTCGCTCGGCCCTCTTCTGGGAATCTCGCAGCCGACTCCCTCGGGAGCATGCAGGCGAACTCATCCTCCGATGGGGCTGCTCAGATCCGTTCTGGGGATCCCGCAACACCACCGCTTCGGAACACGCGGGCAGCCTCAGCTGATGCCTCGGGCGACCGCGGACGCCCCCGTGAGGCTACGGGGGCCGGGGATCGGCAACCACCAGGGAGAGTTTGACAACCGGGTCCACACTGTTCATGACATGAAAGTGTACTACACAAACTGTGACCAGTTCCTGAACAAGCGCGACGACCTGTGCATGGAAATAGCGGGAAACGAACCGGATGTGATTATGTTGACTGAGGTGATTGCGAAAGCCCAACGAGCACCTATCTCAAGTGCGTTACTAGCATTGCCAAATTACGAAGTATACACAAGCTTTGATCCGGATAAGGCCAACCTGGGTGGAAGTGGCAAGCGAGGTGTTGCAATTTATATCCGCTCAAATATCAGGGCATCGCTAGTCTCGCTCCCTCACGTAGCATTCAGGGAGCATCTACTGGTTAGGATCCAGTTGCACAGGCAGGATTACCTCATGATATCTTGTGTATACCGCAGCCCTAGTTCGGACGGGCACCAGAGCATGGTTCAGCTCAGGAGTCTGCTAGGTCTAATTGACAATCTCAAACCTTCCCACCTTCTGCTGGCTGGGGATTTTAACTTCCCCCAGATAGATTGGGTTAGAGAGTTTTCTCGAGCGGCCACTGGACACCCATCCCACTTGCTTCTCGATCTGATGCATGACTTCTTCTTGTTCCAGCATATCCGGGAGGCCACCAGAGTCAGAGTGGGCGAGGCAGAAAATATTTTAGACCTTGTATTTACCAACGAAGAGGGGATGCTGACAAACCTGGAGCTTCGCTCAGGCTTAGGTAGGAGCGACCACGTTTCAATTAGATTCCGCCTTCGGTGTTACTTATCTGTCAGAGAGAGTTGTGGGCAGAGGTTAAATCTTGGCCGCGCTGACTTCTCCCGCCTAAATCAGATGATTTCGGAAGCAGACTGGGGCTCGCCGGAGCTCAATACAGATAGTTTATACCAACTCTTCATCTGTGTATGTAAAATTCATTGTATGAAACAAAATATGCGTCAAGGGCGGCGGTGGCATGGCTGGCTGCCCGTCCTCTAGGGGAGACCTCAAATTGCCCACAAACGAAACGCCCACAGATGAATTCGACCACGACTAAAATCGCCCACAGCCAAAATCGTCCACACAAAAATCGCCCACGGCTTAAATCGCCCACAAATAATTTTGCCCACAGCTCAAATAAGCCACAAAATGCTCTTTAAGGGAGAGATAAATATGACCACAGTTGAAATCGCCCACACTTAAAAGCGCCCACAGCTGATGCACAACATCCACCCAAATGAACAAACAGCCCACAGATTAAACTACCCACAAATGAAATCAGCCACAGTTCTTGCGACGCCTCTTGTAACCTTTGGTACACAACTGTGCCGCTAGATGACCAAAACGCACGAAAGTCTACAGAGTGCACTGAGGGATAGGAAGTTAACTGAGTGGCCAAGCTGAAATGAATTTTTTCCCTTCACCACCCTGTAACTGACGAACTGAATCCAACGCCGCTCAGGGGCGGATCTAGCCGGAAAGTTTAGGGGGGCAAAGATTCCGGCACTTATTGTGGAGAGAATTCCTGCCATTAAAAACCGTTTGCACTCCTGTATGGAGAGCGGCACTAGCGGCATCAATATTTATTGTATGATATGGATAGACATCAATATTAAATAAAAAGTATGTATGGGGTTCTTGGAGCCATGCATAAAACCTTTATTCGAGGAGATAATAATTCCGGGGCTTATCGACCAGAGGCGCAGCCAGGGGGTGGGCACAGGGAGCACGTGCCCCCCCATCGGTGCCG
Organism: Lepas anatifera; assembly: GCA_034440635.1. NCBI lineage: Eukaryota > Metazoa > Arthropoda > Thecostraca > Lepadidae > Lepas > Lepas anatifera. Next base: position 2,110,390 of record JAOTON010001983.1, on the reverse strand, counting down.
GGGTGCCCTTTTATCCCTAGTCTGTGTACCCCTTTTGGGCCGTATCGCTGGAAATATAGTGTCTTACACCGTTGAACCTTAATGCAACTAGACTGCATCTAGCAATAAAAACTATTGTTTGACAGTTTAATGCCTTTTTGGTCAGCTAGGGTATTCTGTCGCCTTTCCAAGCACCCAGGAAGAGAATGGGTACGTAATCTGTTTCCATCTATTGCCTCATCGTCGCTCTTAATCGTACGGGCGGAGCTAATCTGGTGCCCCTTGAGCTCATCTGGTGCCCACTGAGCTGGTTTGGCCCCTTGAGCTGATCACGTGCCCTTTAAGCTAATCTGGTGCCCCCTCAGTCAATCTGGTGCCCACTGAGCAAATCATTGTGCCTCTTTAACCTATAATATGCTCTCTGAGCTAGTCTGATGCCTCCGAGCTTGCCTGGTGCCCTATTAACTGTTTTAGTGCCCTTCAAACTAATCTGGCCCCCTGAAATGATCTCATGCCTCCCGGAGTTGATCTACTGTCCCCCGAGTCAATATATTATGGCTCTTGAGCTGATCAGGTGCCTCCTGAGCTGGTTATTGATGTCTCCTTAGATGATCTGGTGCACCCTGAGTTGATCTTGTGTTCCTTGAACTGATCTATGCCCCTGCTCTAGTCTGGGGACTAAAAGCTGATCTAGGCCCCCGGATTGATCGACCTTGTGCCCCCTGAGCAGATATGTTGCCCCTTAGCTAAAATAATGCCCCCCTGAGTCGGTCTGGTGCCCCCTGAGTCATCATTGTGCCTCCTGAGCCCATCTCATGCCCTCTGAGCTAGTCTGGCGCCCCTTGAGCTAGTTTGGTGTCCCTTAAGCCCAATCTGGTGCCCTTTTAAGCTAAGCTGGGCCTCCTGGGCTGATTAAGTAATTTCCTCAGCAGCTCCGGCGCCCTAAACTGAGCTGGGGCCACATAGGCTGATAAGAGCCCGTGAGCTGGTATGGGGCTCCTGAGCTGATTAAGTGACTCCTGACTTGATCTGGTACCCCAAGCTGATCTGGGTCCCGAGCTAGTTCGGGACCATTGATCTGATACCTTGTCCCCGAAGCTGATCTGGTGCCCTATGGGCCGACCTGGGCAGCTCTGGGGCTCCTGAACGGAATGTGCCCCCGTCTGGTTAGGGATCCCTGAGCTGATTTAGCGCCCTGACTTGATCTTGCCCCTTGGCCTGACTTGAGTCCCCTGAACTGATCTGGGTCCCAAGAGCTGATCTGGGGCCCAAGAGCGGATCTGTGTTCTGTGGGTGCCCTGACCTGGTATGGGCCATGGGGGTATCCTGAGCTGGTCTGAGCGCTGAGCTTGTGAGAGTTCTTTAACCCTCGGTCCGTTGGGGGGTGTTTGAACACCCCCTCGGGTTTTTCCGGCAGTACGAAAAACAGCGGGGCGAAGCACCGCCCTACTTTGCACACCTTAACCGTCATCCATTCCGTAACTTTTTCCAAAATTTTTAAGGTTGTGTCATCATAGGTCGGGTCACCAGTGCAAGTCAAGTAACCTCACCTCTAAAAATGTTTAAGGTGGCATCAGTAAGAAATGGGTCAATCTATCGGATTAAAACTTATACCACATAATGGCCCCATCGAGTAATACAAAATGTATTCCGGGATTTTTCATATCGATGACCTAGGGTCAGGTACGGATCGTGACCTCCATTGGAAATGCATGAGAAAAACAGAAATTGGGTTGTATTTGTGTAGATACAGCTAAGAATACCTTAATATTCACCACAAATCATGCTATCCTGGGCTTTCCTGGTTCATGCTGCAATTTTGACCTGTGGCTTCTGAGAGGTCATCTGGGGCCCTACTTCAGCAGTTTTTAATCTTAGTTCAATAACTTTGCAGGAATGATGATATAGCTTTTATTTTGATACCATTACGTTTGGATTGCTATTGCGAGTCGATTGAAATTCATATTGACTATGCTAGGTTGGAATGAGGTCAGGTCATTTTTGTGTTTTGACCTAGTGTGGTCATATTATATATCATTCAATTTGCGGTGACGGGAGGAAGCAAATGGTGCCTAAAAATTATTCTAATTCGACTCCGTCAGACGCTAGAGACAAAAACCTCTACTCAAAATGTCACGTTCTTTGACCTGTCATGACCTCAATATTGGCCTGAGCAAAAAAGAGACCGATATAGTTTGTCATGGATTTGTATGAGATATCCATCAGCTTTTGTATTTTTCGTTATCCCGCACAGGGACCGAGTTCGAGGGGGTGTTCAAACATCCCCACCAGGGCGAAAGTGGCTCGGAGGCCCATCGGGGCGGGTGTTAAGTTGGCCTGAGCCCCGCCCCCCCCCCGAGGTAATCTGGCGCCATAAATTTTTCTGGAACTCCTTGTGCTAGTTCAAGGCGCTATGAGCCTATCTGGGGCCCATTGAGCTAGTCTGATGACCCCATCTCTGGGGTCACTGAGCTAGTCTAGTCCCTGGGTAAAGCATGAGCTGCTCTGGGGGCTCTGTTCTGCATCTGAGGTCCCCTGAGCTGGTCTATGATAGACAGAGAATACGAAGACAAGGCCAACTCCCATCATCTCGGGGGGAGGGGGGGTCACTGAGCTAGTCTAGTCTGTGGATGCACTTCTGAGGGGATGGGGGGGTGGGGGCAGCTACTTAGGGCTCTGGTCCACACTAGGGGGCCCCCTGAGCTGGTCTTGAATAGATGGGGAATAAGAGCACGATACAAACGCTCCTTGTAAAATGGAGTGAACGAGGAGTGAGTCGTCGCTGAAACGGTTTGTGATGCCCAGGCACCACCTGGTTATATAACTTGCTTATTATACTGGTGTATTCTGTTGATGGGTGATAAAAAGGCATGTGCCCCTGAGCTCAGAACACAGTCTCCTAAATCAGGATTTCCACTAATTGATTTAAATGAAGAACTAGATTTCACAATTTTCAGCCCCGTCACACCATTTCCAACCAAACCACCGGCCTGTTCACCTATTCCTTACTTCAACTGGGACCGGTCCTTGAAAATATGGAACTTCATAAATACGTTAAAAAGGTATCTCCCAAATTATTCCGGCAGCAAAATTGTATTTTGCCAATGTCACTACGTCACTCCTCCTCCCACGGCCATTGTGGGAACTGAGGAACTTAATTTGTGTTCAACCAAGGGCTCACTCGTCACGGCAAAAGTATTGGGCATAACAAATGATTTTTCGACTCCAATGTCTTACCTTGCACTGCACATAGTGACATATATCACAGGTTATACTGATTTCTCTGATGTTAGGTACTTGCATGAGTTGGCTGATATGTGCTTTAATGTATCCGAAACAGTCGTGTTTTGGCTACTTTCATGATATTTCGGTGATACTTTTTTCCGGTTTTAATAAATTTTTCCTTCTCTGTCAATGCTCCATTTGCATTTTTCTTCAACCAGAAGTACCCAAAAGTTGATATAAATTAAGATGTAGTAACCTTTTTAGGTTACGTTAGCCCTTTCGTTCCTAGTGGTCGAGATCTCGACCACCAAAAAGACTTCAGGGCTAAGCTCGCCACAGATCTCCAAATTCGGCAGAGTTCTCCAAACTCCGTTGTCAGACGAAAGATGGACCAGACTATCATCACAGCTGCAAAATTTTGTTCTGTCGTGTTTAGGGGGGAGTGGGGGGCATATCAAATCTGGACATATCTAACGGCAGCCTTTGTGGGAAACGGCTACATTTGTTTCTCTCCGGCTATCAAAGAAAGGTCATACTTATTTATTCATTTTTACTTGATGTGGTAGCCAGAGAGTCAGGCAGAACAACAGTATTCATTGTTTTGTTAGGGCTTCAATTTATCGTGACTTAGAAACGAAACAGTTTTGGTGGTCGAGTATTCGACCACTAGTAGGATATCCGTCAACTAGGTTCAGTCATAATTTGGTTTGGACATTTGGCAAATTTAGAGCCAAAGGTGAGCAGGTATTGCAAAAACAGCCCGGTTTTGAACATTTTGACATAGGCAAACGTAGGGGGGGTAAAAGCGACAGTCAGTGGTGGATACAAGGGGGGCGGCTAGGGGGCTAAACCCCCCCTCTCGAAATTTCAGAGTACCTATGGTAAATACATAGCCAGGGGGCCGATAAGGGGCACTAGTAGGAGAGGTTCAAAACCCCAAGGCCCTCCAGAAATGAAATCCTGGAACCGCCACTGGAGGCAGGTGATCCGTCTCTCCCCCCGTCGAATTTCCGCCCACCTGAAACGTCATCGGCGCACTTATGAAAATTCGCTTTCCACCCCAACCCTCTTCCTAGGACGGGAGTACATGCTCCTCTGCGATAATATTTGGGCCGTGATGACACCTCCCCTTCCTAGGTTCAGGGGCAACGCCACGGATATGTCCCGAGGGGAACGGGCTACGATTTTACTACGATCGGGGGAGAGGGGAGGGCCGGGAAGCGAACCCAAAACTCAAAGCTGTCTCAAAGGGCATTAGAGAGGCTGCAAACCAAGACTTTGCGTAAGCCCGCGCTTACAAAGGGCAAATAATGTAAAAATATGACTCGAGGCCCACAACTTGGGGCATGTCTCTTCCTGGCTTCCAATATGAGGAGAACCGTCCCCTCCCCCCCGGCAATCATCAAGTCTGCGATGTGGAAGAACCACTTTGAGTCGTACATGCAATTACTGCACTTCCAGGACAACACAAAGCTAGACATGAGTGACCGCTACTCCAAGCTATGTCCTCGGGCTGATCGCATCCATAAGAAATTGCTGGAACACTTCATCCAACAACATCACCCTACCTGTAAGATTCGGATACGAAGTTTTCTGCTTGAACCAAGTCAATGGATACATTGTGGCGTTTGATCTCTACCACAATGTATCGATCATCTCATCTGCTCTACTGCTTTCGGTTAAGGTTCGGGCGCCTCTGTTGACCGATACTCAAAACAGGACCAAGGGTGAACCCAACGGCAAAGGCTAAATTATGTTAAAAATTACGAGACAATGGGAGGCACAGATCAGCAGGATCAGCATGTCAACAGCTACCGCGCTTCAGTCAGAGGAAAGAAGTGGTGTTTTCCGACATGGTGGGGGGGGAGTTGAAGGTCAGGACCCCTTCCTCAACAGGCTGGTAAATATATCATTTACAGCAGTCATGATGAGTTAGGTACTGTTTGATTTGCGAAGCTTCCTATTCCGTCTACGTGTGCTCGTGACTTAGGCTGAAAAACCATATATTATGGATACCTCAATTACGTCTCCTCTACTCTACTCCTCGATTTCGGGTTTCTCATAGGTTTTGTACCCTAGCCCTTCCCCCATAGGTTTGTATTGTTGTGCCAGCGTTAACCCATCCAGGAACCCCCTGAGTCAAGAAGAGATCTCCAGCCTTGGTTTCGGATCTTTGTGGTGGTAGTTTCCAATGAACCTCTACCTGGGTCAGCTTACAGAGGCACCCAAGGGTGCAGGTAGACCTGCCACGAGCAAGCCTGGGGGACACAGGGGGCGCTTTTTGCACCAATTGGAATACAGATATGGCTCTGTGATCCCGATTTTGTGAGTTTAGTCCATGGTGGATGGAAGTTGCTGCGATATTTATTTCCAAAGTTGAAAATTTGGCCCGTTCCAAAGCATACTGGTCCTACCCTGTTTTAAATTGAGTAGCTGACAGGTGCAAATCAAGCTTGGTCAGTCCTGTTGTCAGCACAACAGCACATTTTAGGATGCTTGCCATCTATTTAAGGCTCAATTATAAACTAAACCGTATCTGTATGCTTGTGGAATTATTTCAAACAAATTTCAGTACCGTTAGAGAAGACCAGCACATGCAATCAATGGCATGTGGGCATACAAACCTAACTGACGGATATCCTCCTAGTGGTCGAGATCTCGACCACCTCAAAATTCCACATTTTGGGATGGAAGGGGGTCGGAGGCGAAAATGGGGGATGGCACTGTTAATGACTGACCCAAGCAAATATTTCTGTAAATGGAATTCGAAATCCTAGCAAAAAAATTAATTCAGGAACGAAAGGGTTAAAAAAGTGTCCTTTTTCTCCCGGTATGCCTCTCAAAAGTGGTGTGCCCCCCCATACCAAAGGTCTGGCGGCACCACCTGTTATCGACACACCAACTGCCAGGGTCATATGGCGTCTCCAACTTGTACCCTGTTGGAAGGCTTTCTCGGGAGCCAGCTTGCTCCTTGTTCAGGGAAGCCGCCGGGCCTTGAACCCGGGTCGGCTGCGTGGCAGCCAGCTACGCTGCTACTGCACCCCCAATTCGAGGAGATAGGCAAAATACACTGCATCAACTGGCACTAGAAATGTACCAACTAATAATGTTTTAACATTCCATGAAATGACGATAAACTTATTGAAAGGTTTCGTTGAGCTGAGTATCGCAAAAACTTATGTCCGCAAGCGGAAATATTGGTAAACACACATGTTTGTACTCGCTTGCGTTTGTTAGTACAAATGTTTGTTCTCGCTGATGTTCGCAAACGAATCAGGTACAAAAAGGTGCCACTCTTCCCAGTGCTCCGCATTTCCCATGGGAGAACCGGTATCCCTCATGGATGCTCTTGTTAGAGATTAAATGCCCTTCTATAATTCCAGGGGAGTTCCATTGCAGTAGAATCCCGAACAATATGCTAAAAAATGTCATTGTAAAGATTGTTTTCCTGATTTGCATTTCCCTTCCAACTCGGGCCTCAGGTGCCACTTCCGCCTAACCGGGGGTAGGGCTGCTGCCATCGGGGTCTTTTTAACCCGCGTCCCATTGGGGATCCGGTGCCACCTTTAACCCACCGGTGGGCATCAATCGCCTCACTCTACCTACAAGAATATGGGGGTTGAAGCAAATCTGTAGGTGCATTGGGAAGCCCGTGTTAATTTAGTATGGGTTTCGTCCATATGTTTTAGCGCTCAGGTCAATGGTTCGACCTCCAGAAGTTAATCTATGTTGGGTGGGGCCACTTTCACTAAAAAAATGTAACGATTACGCCAAATGAGCACAGCTCTCATGCCATCTATTGATTTTTGAGATGGCATGGCATATATTTAGATCTATTGCGACAAAGTAAAGTTTATAGGAATATTCCACGGCTTTCTCCGGTATGTGCAACATAATGACCTCCCGACCTGAGGGAAGTGACAAAGTGGTCTTGCTAATATCAAATGAAAACCAGTAACGGGACAAACACGATGAGGTTTAATTCGACGCCCCAGCCTGATTAGGGTCAGAAGTTATCGTCAATATACTGTTTTTTACCCCTGGTGACCTTTGACGACCTCAGATAAGTTAACCCGTGCCCAAGCAGGAGTCTGGCGCCACCTTCGCCCCACCGGGGACCATCGATGGCTCCTCTAAATCCGAAAATATGTGGGTTAGTGGAAATCTTCAAACTGCATTCGAAAGCTCGTGTGATTTCAGCATGATTTTACCGAAAATTATAAAGCGTTCAGGTCCATGGTTTGACTTCCAGAAGTCGAGTTGGGTCACGATAGCCTATTTGCACTTAAACAAGCAAGGCTTAACCCGCGCCCCACCGGGGGTCCGGCGCCACCTTCGCCCCACCGGGGGCCATCGATGGCCCCCTCTAACTCCGAAAATATGGGCGTTAGCGCAAATCTACAAAGTGCAATAGAAAGCTCGCGTGAATTCAGTACGAAATTACTTACATGTTTTAGTGCTCAGGTCAATTGTTTGACCTCCAGTGGTCAAATTAGGTCAAGATCGGCTATTTTCACTCAAATATGCAATGATTAAGCAAACTGGGCATAACTCTTATGTCATTAGAGCTATTTAGGCCTGGTAAAGTACATTTGATAGAAAATTGCCAGTACTTTTTCCGCTATGTGGAACGTAAAGACCTCCCGCCAGTGGCTTGACCTCCAGAGGTCACCTCGTGACCTAATATGAACTGAGGTCACGAAAGGTCAAATGAAAGCCAGTGACAAGACAAACACGATGGTGTTTGTTTCACCGCTCTAGCTTAATTAGGTCAAAAGTTATTGTCAAAATACTGTTTTTGACCCCTGGTGACCTTGGATGACCTTGGAAAAGTCAAAGGGAAAATATGACCACTGAGATCCGTGAAAGGGTGTCCAAAAACGCTGTTCTGAGCAGTCTGAGTATTTGCAATCATTTTTGTGACTTTTATATCATGAAACAGCTTTTCCCCATGCTTTTCCAATGGGAGATGTCGCCTCGTGACCTGACCTCAGGGTACGAAATCGAAAAATCCCGGATATACACCTTGTAGATCCTGGAGGGGTCATGAGGTGTAGGAAGTTTCAAATCGATCGACTTTGAAATGTAGCTCTTACAGAGCTCTAAAGTTGAAGTGAGGTGACCTTGGTTGACCTCGTCTGGTGACCTGACCTTGGGTGACCCGGGGTAAAAAATTTCAGGGATGATGGGAAAATGATGCAGTGAGAGGTAGAGCCCTCAACTGCGGTGCTGCGCCTCGTCGTTTTTCTGCTATCCTGGAAAAACCTTAGGGGGCCATCGATGGCCCCCGTGGGGCGAGGGTTAACTCGCGCCCTGCTGGGGGGCGAATTTTGCCCGCCTCCTGGTTTTTCCCAGATAACCCAAAAACGAAGAGCCGCAGAACAACGAAACTCACGGTACCTTATCCCTGATCAATTGTACACACCTGAACAAATTCTTGAGGCAAGATCATGTCAGATCAAGGAGCTATTCAAGGTCAAGTGACCCGACCTCAAAACCTAAAATCACGAGTTTGAAGCGGCGCCTAGGGAACATCTGCGAACCGATCAGTTTGAAACTTTCAGAATATGATGAGATCATAAGGGTCTACATATCTGCTATCTCGGAATTTCGATATTGTTGACCTAAGGTGGGGTCAATTTTTGGGTCACCCCATTGGTGACCAAAACATAGTTTGGTGTACCAAAAATATGTCTATGGTGAAAAATAGAATGGGTTCGTTTTCAGCAAATAATGGATAGATAAAGCTGAGAATCCTCAAACCGTCTATCCTTGCCACGATCTTGACCGTAAATATAAGTTTTTCAGCATCTGACCTCTCAAAGGTTATGTCAGGTCACAGGAATATAGAGTGATTGTTTTGCCAATAACTTCTCACTGAATTTAAATAAAGCTCCCATTTTGCTTGAACTGTGCCTATATTGTCGCGGGAGTCGGTTGATATGCAGCATCACCATACCAGGTCACTCTGTGACACTGACCTAGCTCGAGGTCAGTTAATTTTCACTATTTGACCTAGCAAGGTTATATTATACATCATTCGATGCGCCGCAATGAGAGGAATCCAATGATGCATAAAGATTTTCTCTAGCTCTACTGAGTACAGATCTAGAGAGAGAGAAACGTCCTCCTGAATAGCCTCTGTTGTAAGCCTATGGAACCTTCTTTGACCTATGCTGACCTCAATATTGACCTGACATAGAAATTATCTGTATAAAATCTCTTCGTCTTGTTAAGAGCTTTCGAACACCGGCCGTAATTTTTTCGCTAGCTTTCGTGGGAAATGAGATACGGAGGAGGCCAAAAACGCCCTCCCCCTCCAGCGGTGCGCGTCATGCAAGACCCCAGCGGGGCGTGTGTTAAGAAACTTGGGCAGAACTTCCATGTCATTAGAGCTATTAAGATCTGGTAAGGTAAATTTGATAGCAAAATGCCAGGGCTTTCTCCGCCATGTGAAATATGATGACCCTCCGCCAGTGGTGTGACCTCCAGAGGGCTCCTCGTGACCTAACATGACCTAAGGTCACGAAAGGTCACAGAGTGATCTTGCCGTATATCAAATGAGAGCCAGTGACGAGACATATACGATTACGTTTGATTGAGCGCTCTAGCTCAATTAGGTCAAAATTTATAGTCAAATATTGTTTTTGATCCTTGGTGATCTGTGATTACCTCAGATAGGTTAAGGGAAAATATCGCCCCGGGATATAAGGGATATAAGGGAATCCGCGAGAGGGTGGTCAAGAATATTTTTCTCATCAATCTGAGCATTTTCAATCATTTTTTGTGACTTTTAGATCACAATGGAGCTTTTCCCCATGCTTTTTTCTATTAGAGAGGTCACCTCATGACCTGAAGTCAGGTCACAAATTCGTAATATCCGGGATACAATTTTTTTAGAGCCTGGAGGGGTCATCAGGTGTAGCAATTTTCAAATTGATCGGCCTAGAAATGCAGCTACGGTGGAGTTCAAAAGTTTAAGTGAGGTGACCTTGGTTGACCTTACCTGGTGATCTGACCTAGTGTGATTCGGGGTTAAAAAATCCAGGGATGGTGAAAAATGATGGGTTGAGAGGTAGACCTCTGATGGGCCCCGGTGGGGCGAGGGTTAAAGGGCAAAATTGTCCATGCAATCCGTGGAAGGGTAACCTTGGATATTTTATTCTGAGATATCTGAGTCTTTGCAATCATAGCTGTGACCTTTACAGCATAACACATATTTTTGCGTGTTTTTCCAATGGGGGAGGTCACCTGGCTGGTATTCGATTGCCTGAATCTGAAATATTCTGACCAGAAATGGCTCCGTTAACCCTCGCCCCACCGGGGGCCATCGATGGCCCCCCTAAGGTTTTTCCGGGATAGCAGAAAAATGACGAGGCGCAGCACCGCGGTTGAGGGCTCTACCTCTTACTACATCATTTTCCCATCATCTCTGAAATTTTTTACCCGGGGTCACCCAAGGTCAGGTCACCAGGTGAGGTCAACCAAGGTCACCTCACTTTAACTTTAGAGCTTTGTAAGAGCTACATTTCAAAGTCGATCGATTTGAAATTTCCTACACTTCATGAACCCTCCAGGCTCTACAAGGTTTATATCCGGGATTTTTCGATTTCGTGACCTGAGGTCATGTCACGAGGTGACCTCTCCCATTGACAAAGCATGGGGAAAAGCTGTCTTATGATCTAAAAGTCACAAAAAAGGATTGAAAATGCTCGGCTTCGTCAGAAAAGCGCTCTTAGACACCCTTTCACGGATTCCAGGGGCCATATTTTCCCTTTGACCTCTCCAATGTCATCCAAGGTCACCAGGGGTCAAAAACAGTATTTTGACAATAACTTTTGACCTATATAAGCTAGAGCGCTGAATCAAACACCATCGTGTATGTCTCGTCACTGGCTTTCGTTTGATATATAGCAAGACCACTTTCTGACCTTTAGTGACCTCAGGTCATCTTAGGCCACGAGTTGACCTCTGGAGGTCAAACCACTGGCGGGAGGTCATTACGTTCAACATAGCGGGAAAAGGTCTGAGATTTTCCTATCCAATGTACTTTACCACATCTCAATAGCTCTAATGGCACAAGAGTTATGCCCATTTTGCTTAAGCATTGCATATTTGAGTGAAAATAGCCGATCTTGACCTAATTTGACCTCTGGAGGTCAAACCATTGACCTGAGCGCTAAAACATGTGAAGTAATTTCTTACTGAATTCACGCGACCTTTCTAATGCGCTCTGCAGATTTGCGCTAACGCCCATACTTTCGGAGTTAGAGGGGGCCATCGATGGCCCCCGGTGGGGCGAAGGTGGCGCCGGACCCCCGGTGGGGCGCGGGTTAAGAAGCTGGTGACTGGTATAACTTCTCCTGTTTCAAGGTATTCCAGAACTTAATGTGGTGAATGATCCCACAGCGTGGTGTGAAGCTGGTGGAAGATTTCGTGAGCCATTCAAAGGGTAAAAATAGGCAGCAGGGTCTTCTTCTAGCATTATCAGAGCTCTTAAATAACTCACAGGACAATAACGAGAAGCACCCGCCCCAACGACGTTCTCCAATGAATGTTACCAGAGAAAGGTTCGCCTCCAGAAGGCATTCCTGTTCTGTCGGGATTTAGAGCACTAGGGTGCTGAACCATTTAATTTCAGATCTTTTGTGGAATAACATGTATTTGTATTGCGCTGCAAATACATCTGATAAGTCGTAAGTAAATGTCTGCATTTTAAATCCCATCTACCGCTCTTATACACAAGCACATGCCACGCTGTCTTTACTGGTAAGTTATGCAGTAGGTATGCACCCCTTTCATCCCAATTTAACAAGGGGGGACTGCAACGCCGGGTGGCCAATCGCGCCCGAAACATGAAATCTTTAACCGTTTTGAGGCGATCTTTCCCGCTGTCGTAGACGCTTTGAATGTGGCTCATTGAAATCAGAATTGAATATCATAGGCGGATCCAGGATAGCCGATCGGGTGGGCACCTTCCGGGGGAGCCATCCGGACCAGGGGGCGCCACTTTCGACCGGCAAAACCTATCAGGTGGGCGCCAAATCCTATCGGTGGGTGCCGACTTTCGCATCCTGGGGGGGTGGGAAGCGACATTTCAGGGGGGCGTCATCGACCTTTCAGGGGGGCGCCGTGACCATTTCAGGGGGCGCCGAGGGTCGATCGGGGGGGCACGTGCCCCTTGCCCCCCCTGGATCCGCCTATGTTGAATATATAATGGGGGCAAAAGTGGTTTCGAGCCTGAAAAGTAAAAAAATGTTTTTTTGAACGACCCTATTGCTACAGGTATGCCCCGCTTCCTACTGGTCTGAATCCACGACTGCCGCTGTTCACATCCAAGGTTTACGACACAACAATGCCACAACAATGCCGCCACGCGCAGCGTTTTCGCGGCAACGAACTCAACTTGCACTTGACGCTGGGGCCCGGCGGTCCAAAGTTGGTCGCTCGAAATTTCGGCAACCCAGGTTTACACACACCGATCGAAAACTCATTATATATCTCATTCCGTTCCATAAGTTCTCTTGCATTTTTGGTATTATCATATTCACAGCTACCCTCATTTTTCCATGATATGCAAATTAGTAGTCTAACTCTAAGGTCACGAAGGGTAAAAACGGCAAAACTTAAGACCCTACCATTTTGAATCTTACGGTGCAACGCAGCATTTTTTCGGTTTAACAGGAACTCTCAGGCTTTCATTTCATGCCACATACGCGTCGGAAAAGGGGGGCCAGGGGGCCTGGCCCGCCCACTTTTGGCCAAAAATTTCCTGATCTCAGTCAAAATGAGAGAAAACCGGACATTCTTATATCCAGCCGCTGTGGGAGGCAACGAAGAGCCCAAATTCGAACAGTTTTTGGTCCTGACGTTGAAAGTTTTGTGTCAGCATCAGGTTGAAGTTTGGCTGCCCCCCCCCCACTTCTTTGTCGGTGGCGACACTTATGTCATGCCAACATGATTCCAGCGAGCATAGAGTGAAAAGCGATACGTACAAGTCCTTTTGAAACGACCGTCCAAAAATGGCCTACCGGGCCTTAACCCTCGCCCCACCGGGGGGCCACCGATGGCCCCCTAAGGTTTTTCCGGGATAGCAGAAAAACGACGAGGCGCAGCACCGCTGTTGAGGGCGCGTCCTCTCACTGCATCATTTTCCCATCATCCCTGAATTTCTTACCCCGGGTCACCCAAAGTCAGGTCACCAGACGAGGTCAACAAAGGTCACCTCACTTCACCTTTAGAGCTCTGTAAGAGCTACATTTCAAAGTCGATCGATTTGAAACTTCCTACACTTCATAACCCCTCCAGGGTCTACAAGATGTATATCCGGGATTTTTCGATTTCGTGCCCTGAGGTCAGGTCACGAGGCGACCTCTCCCATTGGAAAAGCATGGGGAAAAGTTGTTTCATGATATAAAAGCCACAAAAATGATTGCAAATACTCAGCCTGCTCAGAACAGCGTTTTTGGACACCCTTTCACGGATCCCAGAGGTCATATTTGCCCTTTGACTTTTCCAAGGTCATCCAAGGTCACCAGAGGTCAAAAACAGTATTTTGACAATAACTTTTGACCTAATTAAGCTAGAGCAGTGAAACAAACACCATCGTGTTTGTCTTGTCACTGGCTTTCATTTGATATACGGCAAGGTCACTTTTTTACCTTTCCTGACCTCAGGTCATATTAAGTCACGAGGTGACCTCTGGAGGTCAAACCACTGGCAGGAGGTCTTTACGTTCCACATAGCGGAAAAAGTACTGGCAATTTGCTATCAAATGTACTTTACCAGGCCTCAATAGCTCTAATGACATAAGAGTTATGCCCAGTTTGCTTAATCATTGCATATTTGAGTGAAAATAGCCGATCTTGACCTAATTTGACCTCTGGAGGTCAAACCATTGACCTGAGCACTAAAACATGCGAAGTAATTTCTTACTGAATTCACGCGAGCTTTCTATTGCACTTTGCAGATTTGCGCTAACGTCCATATTTTCGGAGTTAGAGGGGGCCATCGATGGCCCCCGGTGGGGCGAAGGTGGCGCCGGACCCCAGGTGGGGCGCGGGTTAATGGGTGAACATTGGGCATGCATTTTACAGCTTTTTCCAAACATGTTTGCTTTTTAGGCAACATACCAAAGCTCCATACACATCTTAAAAGAATCCAATCTGAGTTGTAAATCTATCCACGATGAAGCATATCAGTTTTGCGGGGTTAGATTTTACCTTCGGAATAACAGAGTGGGTGACAATTGAAATGAAAGCAAAGGACTTTAAATTAAAACTACGTGAAAAGAGAGCAAAACGCCGATAGCTCTCTCAACAGTTCGTGTAAATATTAATAAAGATAGCAATTCCACTGCACCTGTGCATGCCCTTTATTTTTGCCCAAGCGCCCTTTATTTTTTACCCTAACACATAGGGGCGGTAAGAATCAGTGCTGCAGTGATGAGCCCAGGGCGGTAGTTATGGACTAAGAACAGCACACATTAGGATGGAAGTGATAAGCTGGGGGCAACAGTGATTGGACGGGACGGCAAAAAAACAGGGCAAAGTCATACAGTGTCCCAAATATCAGGGTTCTGGATGGAGAGCGACATCCGGGTAAGCCGAATTTTCCACTCATTTTTGTGTTATTTTCACGCAATTTTCCACTCGCTTTTCAAGTTGAGAATATTCCTCCTAATGTAAGTAGGGCTTAAATAAGGGCTTCAACTGGCTTTTGCAAAATCATAGCTGGCATTTTCCACTCACGAACTATATCCTCCAATATTAATTCTACACTCAGCACCCTATACGTGCAAAACCAAGTTTGGGACACTGACGTCATAAGTCGTTGGCGGCGGTGATGAGCCAGGGACAATAGCTATGAAGTAGGAGTGGCGCGAATCAGAGTGGAAGTGAAAAGGCGAGGGCGACAGTGAGAACTCGGGGTGAAAGTTATGGACTAGTGGCGGTAGGGGCGCAGCCAGAGCTTTGGCATGGGGGGCACACCAACTTTGAGGGGCACCCCTAGAGAAAAAGGGCACTGTTTAACGCAACCTAAAAAACGTACTAGATCTTTGTTTATATCATTTTTTGGGATCTTGGTTTGATAAAAATGCAAATCAAGCATTGACGGAGAAGGAAAACTCGATTAAAACAGAAAAAATATCACCAAAATGTCATGGAACTAGCCAAAACAGGGACTGTTTTGAATAGATTTAAGGGAAAATAGGCCAACTCATGCAGTTACTTAACTTCAGAGAAATCAGCGGAGCCTGTGATATCTGTTAACATGTGCAAGTTAAGAAATATTGGAGTCGAATACTAATTTGCTATACCAACTGGTTTTGCCGTGACGAGTGAGCCCTGGTTGAACGCAGATTAAGTTCTTCGCCTCCCACAGTCGCCATGGGACGAGGAGTGGCATAGTGACTTTGGAAGAATACAATTTTTGCTGCCGGAATAATTTGGGAGATACTTTTTGAACGCATTAATTGAGTTCCATATTATCAAGGATCGGTCCCAGTTAAGAGTAAAGAAATTGTGAACAGGCCGATGGCTTGGATGGGGATGGTGGGACAGGGCTGAAAATTATGAAAATTAGTAATTCATTTAAATTAATTAGTAGAAATCCTGGTTTAAGGGACTGTGCTGTGGGCTCAGGGGCACATGCCTTTTTATCATCCCTTCCCAGAATCCCCCAGTGTAATAAGCAATTTATATAACCAGGGTTTCCTAGTTAACAAGGGGAGTTTCCATCGTGTTCTTATTACCCATCTATTCAAGACCAGCTCTGGGCCCCCAAGTGTGGATCAGAGGCCTCCAATTTTAAAGAAAATCGGAGAGGTACCTACCGTGTAAGCCTTGGTCGATCGGTGCTGGAATTGCCCATTGCCAGGTGGTGTACCCCTTTGGGCCTGACGTAGATCAGGGCCCCAGAGCAGCTCATGCTTCACCCAGGGACTAGACTAGCTCATTGGCCCTAGAGATGAGGTCATCAGACTAGCTCAATGGGCCACAGATAGGCTCATAGGGCCTTAAACCAGTTCAAGAAGCCCCACAACAGTATAAGGCGCCAGCTCACCTCAGGGGGCCCCAAGCCAACATTATGGTCTCTCACAAGCTCAGCGCTCAGACCAGCTCAGGGTACCTACCCTCAGAACCCAGATCCGCTCTTGGGCCCCAGATCAGCTCTTGGGGCCCCAGATCAGCTCAGGGGCCTCATGTCAGGTCAGGGGCAAGATCTAGTCAGGGGAACTTAATCAGCTCATTGATCCCTAACCAGCTTGGGGCCCAATCAGTTCAAAAGCCCCAGAGCTGCTCAGGGTACACCAGATCGGCCCATAGGGCACCAGCTTCGGGAACAAGCAATCAGATCAGTGGTCCCCGACCAGCTCGGAGCCCAGATCAGCTCGGGAATATCAGATCAAGTCAGGAGGCACTTAATCAGCTCAGGAGCCCCATACCATCTTAGGGGCCCTCACCAACCCCTGTGGGCCCAGCTCAGCCCAGGGCCTGGGAGCTGCTCAGGAAATCACGTAATCACACCAGGAGGTCCAGGTCAGCTTAAAGGGCACCATACTAGCAATGTAGCACCAGACTAGCTCAGAGGGAATAAGATGGGCTCAGGAGACACACTGATGACTCAGCAGGCACCAGATCGACGCAGGGGGCATTAGTTAAGTTCCGGGGGCAGTATATCTGCTCAGGGTGCACCAGATCGATCAGCTCAGGGGGCAAGTTCAAGTCAGGGGTACTAAATCAGCTCAGGGATCCCTCACCAGCTCAGGGATCCCTCACCAGCTCGGGGCCCAATCAGTTCAAAAGCCCCAGAGCTGCTCAGGGGACACCAGATGCCCATAGGGCACCAGATTAGCTTAGGGTACAAAAATCAGATCAGTGGTCCACGGCCAGCTCAGGAATACCAGATCAAGTCAGGAGGTACTTAATCAGCTCAGGAGCCCCATACAATCTCAAGCCTCATCAGCCTCTGTGGGCCCAGCTCAGCCCAGGGCTTTAGAGCTGCTCATGAAATCACGTAAGGAGGCCCAGGTCAGCTTAGCTCAGGCACCAGATTAGCTCAGAGGGCAGCAGATGGACTCAGGAGGTACCAGATCGACTCAGGGGCATTATTGCATCTCAGGTGGCACCAGATCGATCCGCTCGGGGGCTCAGATCAGCTTCCAGCCCCCAGACTATGGCAGGAACCTAAGTCAGCTCAGGGAGCAACATAACAGCTCAAGGGACACAAGATGGGCTCAGGGCCCACCAAACCAGCTCAGGGGGCACCAGACCATCTAAGGAGACATCAATAACCAGCTCAGGGGGGACCAGGTCTTCAGAGGAGACATTAATAATCAGCTGAGGGGGCACCTAATCAGCTGAAGAGGCACCATATTGACTTAGGAGACAGTGGATCAACTTGGGGAGGCATGAGATCAGCTCGGGGGCCCGAATCAGCTCAAGGGGCACTAAATTAGCTATTAGTGCACCAAGCAAGCTCGGAGGCATTATACTAACTCAGAGGGCATTATTTAGGTTCAGGAGGCACAATGATTTGCTCAGTGGGGCACTCTATTGATTCCGGAGCACCAGATCAGCTTAGAGGGCAAGTAATCAGCTCAAGGGGCCAAGACAAGCGGAGAGGCCACGAGATGAGCTCAAGGGGCACCAGATTAGCTTCATCCGTACAATTATTGGCGACGATAAGGCATTAGGTGGGTACATACTAGGAGCCCATACTCTTCCCGGGTGCTTGGAAAGGCGGCAAAATTCCCTAGTTGACCGAAAAAGGTATTAAATTGCCTAACAATAGTTTCAATCGCTACATGCGGTCCAGTTACACCTAGGTTCAACGGCGTAGGGCATTAAATTTCGAGCAGCACGGCCCAAATTGGGTACACCACCTGGAAAACAAAAGGGCACCCTGGCATTGATGGGGGCACGTGCCCCCTGTGCCCCCTGGCTGCACCCCTGAACAGTAGATCAACTCTGGGAGGCATTAAATAAGCTCTGGGGGCCCGGATCGGCTCAATGGGCACTACAACAGCTAATAGGGCACCAGGCAAGCTCGGAGGCATCAGACTAACTCAGGAAGTATTATATAGGTTCAGAATCCACACTTATTTTCTCAGGGGGCACCAGATTGACTACGAGGGCACCAGATTAGCTCAGAGGGCACATGATCAGCTCCAGGGGGCACCAGATGAGCTCCGCCCGTACGATTATTGGCGACGATGAGGCATTATCTGCAAACGGATTACGTGCCTATACTATTCCCGGGTGCTTCGAAAGGCGACAGAATGTCTTAGCTCACCAAAAGAGGCGCTTAATTGTCAAACAATAGTTGAAATCGCTAAATGTAGTCTAGTTCCATCTAGGTTCAACGGCGCAAGGCATTAAATTTCGAGCAGCATGGCTCAAAGGGGTACACCACCTGGCAATGGGCAAATCCAGCACCGCTCGACCAAGGCCTACACGGTACCTCTCCGATTTTCTTTAAAATTGGCATATAGGGTTTTCATGGGCCCCAAAGCCGAATTTGAGAGTTTCCGCTCAATCGGAGTAAAACTTTAGAAGTTATTGCTTCAGGCATTTTTTTGAAAATCTGCTTACAGTGCATTTTTAGGTGACCATACAACCCACAGAGACTGATGAACTATGCATTGAATATACATTTTCCTGTCTGAAATGAACCGAAAAATTCGAATCTAAAGTCCGTTTGACCCTGGGTCACTTGTGAAAAAATCTATGATTTGGCCTTGACCTAAGGTCATGTCCTAAATTTGCTGGTACACCTTTTTTCAAAATGGAATATTTCAAATTAAAGATTAAACTTTTTTCTGTCCAATAAAATAGGTTAGAACATCCGTTTTTTATATATGTTACAGTGTATCCGCGAAATCCGGGAATCCGTGGATTTCCTAGTGAGTCCGCGAATCTCCTAGTGATTCCGCGGATTCCCAAGAACGCTCGTAAATCCGTGGAATTCCGGCTGTTTGTTTAGTGAGTCCGCGGAACACCTGAAACAAAGCCGGGTGTCCGCGGGTTCACTAGGGAGTTCGCGAAATACAATCGATCGCAAAGTTTTATGAAATAGCCGTTTATCTAAGCAAAGCGGGGTAAACTCGTGTAGCCTCGTCACTATAGGCGCAGGAAGCGTGTGGGCGCCAGGGATATTGTTCTTCGAGTGATTATGTCCCATGGGTTGTCGGGCAGGGGTCATATACGCGCAATAAAGTTAGAAGAGTTAAAAGAGTTCTCTTTTCAGTTTCGGGAGGGGGACTAAGGCCGTTACAGCTGGTGGGGCCAGATGTCATTTGCCCATCACTTGATTTGTTGTCAAGTTCATAATCGTCTCAAAGTTGGGGAGGCACTATCCTCGGTCCAAAATTTTGGGGCCGCCGCCCCCTGCCCCTAGTTTCTGCGCCTATGACAGGGACAGATGCAGCCGAGTGGGTTTGCAGGTGGAAGGTAAACACGCGGCGATAAACCGTCGGGTCAATATCAGGGCTAATTTCTTGGATAAATGTTAACATCAACTCAACCTAAACAATTCTTTTTTAAAGAGAACCTTCCAAATTAAAAAAAAACATCAAAGCAAACGATAACATACATTTAACATGTTTTTTATTGTTTATTTGCGTTTGAATTTTATTGGAAACTCCCCTCCCTCCGTTTTCGATCGGTGGTGACGCTTTTGCGACAGGCAGACATGCCCGGGAGGTCGGGTCATGCTGCCCGCTCAGTCCCCGCCGATCCCATGTCCCGTGCTGTAGGGTGTGCTGCGTTGTCTGAAGATGTCAGAAGCTGTTTTCAACGAGGGAGTGCAGCAGTGGCTTTTTGAATAAAAGAAGCCTGTGCCACGTTGTATCTCCCAGCTTATTGCCAGAAAGATAAAATATTCCAAAGCTCTTTTTATTAAGTACAGGTTTGGTCCGGTTTGAAATGAATCAGCACCCACCATCTTAACCCTCACCCCGGTGGGGGTGTTTGAACACGCCCTCGGTTTTTCCGGTGGCACGAAAAAACGGCGGCGTGAAGAGCCACTGTACGTGGCACACCTTACCCTTGATCAATTTCGCAACAAGATGGCATACATAAGAAATGGGTGATTCTATCGGGTTGAAACTTATACCACATAATGATTCTACTGAGTGCTACAAAAAATGTTCAGAGGTTTTTCATATTGATGGCATAATGCCAAGTACGGATCATGACCTCTCCACTGGAAATACATGGAAATAACAGAAATTGGGTTGTATTTGTGTAGATACAGCTGTGAACACATTAATATTCTCGAAATCGTAGTATCATGGGCCCCTTTCCAGGTTCATGTTGCAATTATTGACCTGTGACCTCTGAGAGGTCATCTGGGGCTACTTAAGCAAGTTTTCAGACTTAGGTTAATATTTTTGCATGAAATGATGATACAGCTTTTATTTTGATACCATTGCGTTTGGATTTCTATTGCGATTCGATTGATATGCATATTGACTATGCTAGGTTAAAGTGACCTTGATCTGACCTGAGTTCAGGTCATTTTTTTGTTTTGACCTAGTATGCTCATATCATACATCATTCGATTTACTGTGATGAGAGGATGCGAATGGTGCCTAAAAAATTATTCTAACTCAAATCTGTCAGATGCTAGAGCCCAAAAATTTCACTCAAAATGCCACCTTCTTTGGCCTGTCATGACCTTAATATTGAACTGAGCCTAAAAGTGACTAATATATTTTCTTCATGAATATGTATGAGCTATCCAGCAGCATTCACATTTTTTCGCTATCCCACATAGGAGCCGATTTCGAAGGGGGGTGTTCAAAGATCCCAGCCGAGATGGCTCGGAGGCCCACCGGGGCGCGGGTTATATATCAGACTTATTGCCTAGCACTTAACACCGAGGGAGGAAACGATTAGCAGCTAAGGTCAGGGACAGGGGACAGGGAGGGGCAGCTGCCCCCTCCCCTAACACTTTCGGGACGAACTATACATGTTATGTATTGGGAGTAAATTGCTCTGGTTGAAAGCAGCAACGAAAAAAATCTAGTTGCTACTGTTTTATATTTGCACCTGTCACCGTACGCTTCCATTGGTCTACATTTTTTCCTTGTCGGTCTGGCCTGGCCCCCCAACTTAAACTTAGTTCCAATGTCCCCGGCCATAAGCGCAGGAGGCAGGGGCAGGGGGCGGCCGCCTTCTTAGCTTTTAAGCTGTGTGGGGGGAGGTGGTCAGCGCCTCCCAGCCTTCAGCCGATTCCGTACCTTTACCGTTAACACGCGCCCCGCTGGGGGAGGCGAAATTCGCCTCCCCCTCCTGGTTTTCCCCAGATAACGCAAAAACAAAGAGACGCAGAACAACGAAACTTACAGTACCCTATTCCCAATCAACTTTATGCATGTGACCAAATGTTTTAGTTCAGGTCATGTCAGGTCAAGGAGCTATCCAAGGTCAAGTGACCAGACCTCAAAACCTAAGATTACGATATTGAAGCGGCGCCTAAGGAGCATCAGCCAGCCGATCTGTATGAAACATTCACAACATGATGAGGTCATTAAGGCCTACAAATCTGCTATCTTGGAATTTTGATATTGCTGACCTAAGGTGGGGTAAATTTTTTGGTCGCCCCATTATAAGTCTAGGTGAAAAATTGAAATGGCTCGTTTTCAGTGAATACTGGATACATCAACCTGAAAATCCTCAAACCGTGTATTCCTACCACGATCTTGACCATAAAGTTGAGTTTTTGACCATCTGACCTCTCAAAGGTCATGTCAGGTCACAGGAGTATACAGTGATTGTTTTGCCCATAATTTCTCACTGAATTGAGATAAATATCCTATTTTGCTTGCATTGTGCTTATATTGTCGCGGGGAGTCGATTGATATGCAGTATAACCACACCAGGTCACCCTGTGACCTTGACCTAGCTCGATGTCAGGCCATCTTCACAATTTGACCTAGCAAGGTCATATTATGCACCATTCGATTTGCCACGATGAGAGGCATCCCATGATGCAAAAATGTTTTCTCTAGCTCCACTGAGTAAATATCTAGAGGGGAAACGTATCCTGCTCTGTTGTAAGCCTATGAAACATTCTTTGACTTATGCTGACCTGAATATTGACCTGACATAAAAATACTTCGTATAATTTCTCTTTGTCTCTTTAAGAGCTTTCGAACGCCGTCCGTAATTTTTATTTAGCTTTCCTGGGAAATGAGATAGGGAGGGGGGCGAAATTCGTCCCCCAGCGGGGCGCGTCATGCCAGACGGGGTTCGTGTTAACAAACCAAATAATATGTCTTAAATTTAGCCCCACCAGCAGTGACCGCTTTTGCCCCCTCAACTTGAAAAATATTCCTCCACCTATGTCCCTGGCTAGGGCACCATGGTTCACTTGTCTGGTATGAAAAGGTATATAGGCGGATCCAGGGGGTGGAGGGGAGCAGGTGCCCCTCTGATAGACCATTAGTGCCACCCAAAAATGGTATCGGTGCCCCTCTGAACGGGTCGATGCAGCACCCTGAAACGTCGCTTCCCGCACCCCTCCTCCCCCAGGATCCGAAAATCGGCACCCCGTGATAAAGATTTGGCGCTCATATGATACGTTTTGCCGGCAGAAACTGACGCCCGTCTCGGTCCGAATGCCTCCCCGCAATGTGTCCACCCCTCGACGGGCGATTCTGAGCCCGCCTATGAAAGGTAACATAATATACTACATCAATTATTTCAATGAAACTGATAGAAGCTACGCTATCCACCCGTTGGGGACAGTGGCTATATTAGTATTGTTTTTACGTTCGCCATTATCATGCACATGAAAGCCATAAAAAACCATATCAGACCACACACTCACACTCCACGAAATCTAAACATTGTTTTGCTCTGAAGAAAAATTACATTCATCTTGCATTGTCAACCATAACCAGCTCCACCCACATCTGAAGCAACCAAAAATGTCATAGAGTTATTCGAAAGAGGCCGGTTAATGACGATTCATCTATTTTTCTGCGGATACGCGGCCTATTTCCAGAGATTTCGCGGACACCCGGCTCTCGTTTCAGTGATTCCACGGATCCCCTAGTGAATCCGCGAACACCCGGGTCTTGTTTCAGGGATTCCGCAGACTCCCTGGACAAACGGTCGGAATTCCACGGATTTCCGAGAGTTGTTGTTAGTCCGCGGAATCACTAGGAGATTCGCGGACTCCCTAGGAAATCCGCGGATCCCCGGATTTCGCGGATACACTGTAACATATATTTTTTTTTTTTTTTTTTAAAAAAAAAAAAAACCCCGGGGGGGGGGGGGGGGGGAGTATTTATATATACTCTTTTGACTCCGTTAAAATGGCTTCTGAAGATATTACGTTCAAAGAATGGTCAAAATCAGAGAGAGAATCGACGCTTTCGGATTGTGTGGACAATATAGAGCGATTTGTTGATTTCCTGAGTGAGAAGGTATGTAACCTAACCGGTCACCACTACATCTCTATGGCTCAAGAACATTATATAGCAAACTGGAAGGAAAAGGGACCAACGGGGGAAGCCGTAGTCATCGATGACTCATCAGAAAATAATACATGTATTGCGCAAAATGCTGCTCAGTCGTATCACTGGTCTGCAAAGCAGGTGACTGTACACCTTTTTGTTCCATACTTGATTGAGGATGGAGTCCGGTGCAGTAGAAGTTGTTTTTTTTAAGTGACGACTTAAAGCACTCTCACGTCATGGCTCATACCTTGCAGCACAATCTCGTACTTCGGCTACGCACCCACATTCCAAGTTTGAAGAAAATACATTACGTATCAGACGGGTGCGGTGGCCAATACAAAAACAATTTTCACTTTACCAATGTGTGTTATCATCCAGATAGACTTTCAAATACCATGTGAATGACACTTCTTTGCTACCAGCCATGGGACGGAGTTGGCGGTAAAGTTAGAAGAAGAACAGCCAAGGTAAGCTTAAGGAGAGAATAAAAGGATCAGATCTTGGATCCTCTATTGATGTTCTCTTTTCTGACGCAATACTCCGATACCACAAGCCATTTCCCGTTTGTCAGTAGAGAGGAGGTCTTTGAAATGTCAAAACGACTGATACAGCGGTACAGCTCGGCGTTGAAGATCAAGGGCACCCAACGGTTTCATCGTTTCACACCCGTAAACCTGAACACCATGCAGGTGCGAGAGCTCTCTGAAGACATCGACGGAACCAGTGGCAGATCTAGCCGGTTGGTTTGGGAGGAGCAAACCAAAGTCAAAAAGGAAAAAAGAAAAAAACGTCACCCAGTGAAAAATTGTGCTACAATAATATGATTTGACAGTAGGATTTGGGATATTTTGGAAATGCAAAAACAACGTCACGGGGTGAAAAAGGTATGGGCTCAAGATACTTTTTTTCTATCCTAGATCCAATATTTACACTGAACTTCACTGTTTCTGTTTGAGGTTGAGAGTTGAAGCACCAAAATGTTGCTTATAAATTAAAAATGAGTCGGGGCATAAAGGAGGTCGACCGCTTGGGGTAGGGAGGGGGAATATATTTTTGCCCCTAGCTTTCCATTTGGGGGACATGTCGTTTTTTGCTTCCCCCTGGATCCGCCACTGGGCAGAACAGAGCTGCCTACTGTGACAGCGTAAGGTCAGCTCAACAAAAAGACAGCTCATGGAGGTGCCAGCTCCTGTATTTCGGTGCATTGTTGCAAACCGGTGTCCGGTGTACATACAGACATATTTTTCCACGTGTTGACAAATGCTTGCTTCCTTTAACTTTAAGGAGAGTAAAATCGCGCACAGATATCGTCAAGGAAAGAGTATTGCTATAGTTCTAACTCGCAAGTGGGAAATGCTTGCTTCGGTCCAATGCAGAAAAAAACTTATTTGAATTGACGCGATAGGCGAGTTATATATATGAACACGGGAAACCACGATTGCTTATTTGGCTTTCACCAGACTTCTAGCACTGTTCCTATTGTATCACCATTTCGTCCCACTACATTTCCAATATAGGTACTGTCGAAGCCCCAGCGACGAGTTATTGTCATCCTTTAACCCTTGCCCCGGTGGCGGGTACGAGCCACCTTCGCCCTGGTGGGGGGCTAAAAAAAGACCCCCACGATCTCAAAAAATAAGAGAGCTAGAAAAAAGCGCAAAACGGCAATCGAAAGCTCTTCGAAAATGATATCGAAAACTCTTTGTTCATTTTTCTTGTCAGGTCAATATCAAGGTCACCAGAGGTCAAAATAGGTCAAAATCGCTAATATGAGGTGTACTAAGAAAACCTCATATATCTCAAAAAGTATAATAGCTAGAAACATTTTTCTAACACTATTCGAAAGCTCTTGAGATGCACTTTCTTTGTAGTGGCATTAATTTTCGTGTCAGGTCAAAGCCTAGGGAGCTACAGGTCACTAAATATTGGGCATATTCTTGGGAATGTCCATAGCCACCCATGCATAAGGGCGTTTACTTTTTCGCTAATAGCTTCCAAACCAAACAAGATACAGCCATAGTTTATGCACCATTGCAATCCTCTCGTCAATACGAATCGAATGATATATAATATTGCTATGCCAGGTCAAATTTAAGAATTTGACCTGACCCAGGTCAACGGTCTGACCCAACTTGACCTGGTATAGTCATGATGTATATCATTTGACTTCCAGTGACTATACAAACATTTTGGTGTCCAAGTAAAAGCTCTATCTTAGTTAATTCAAATTTTTATAGAGGAAAACACCAAAAAATGCTTATTTGACCTAAGGTAACCTTTTAAAGGTCACAAGTCAAAAATTTTGGAATCAGCTTCAGAAATGGGCTAAGAGCAAGTCACAACCGATGTTTGAAGTTGATTCCATCCATACTAACTGAGTAAAGCTCATTTCGTGATTTTCCCCATGTATTGACAATGGGGAGGTCATGCTCTTCACATGAACTTAGGTCCCCAATATCAAAAACCCCGGAACAAATGTTGTAGCTCCTGGTGGGCCCAATATGTGGTATACGTTTGAACTTGATCGATTAACGCCTCTTTTAGTTATGCGGTCCTAAACATTTTTTTAGGTGAGGTTACTTCACCTGGCCTGGTGAACTGACCTGATATGACCTTGAGCCAAAATTTTCAGGAAAGATGTAAAAATGATGAAGGAACAGCCAGACCAAGTTTGGCGGCGCTGCGCGCCGCCGTTTTTTGGTCACTTTGGAAAAACCCGAGGGGGGTTTAAAAAGACCCCCACCCGGGCGAAGGTTAAAGCTTTGTAATGAGCATTAACACGCATTCGGACAGGGCTTAAGCATAATTACCCGAGGTGGCCGGAAACCCTTCATGGCAGAAAAACAACATCGATGAGCGAGTTAATTTTGGAAAGAACTTTGAAAATCTGTCCTCTATGTTTACGCACTGACTGACCTATAGGCTTACAAAATCAGATGTATATTCCTAAATAGCCATAACCTGCGGTCACATAAGCATCGCCACCGGAAAAATGTGGGGGCCAGTCAAACTTCAACCTGATGCTGACAAAAACCTTTCCACGATATGACCAAAAACTGTTCAAATTTGGGCTCCTCGTTGCCTTCCACAGTTACTGTTTATGCAAATTTCAGGTTTTCTCCCATTTTGACTGAGATAATGAGATTTTGGGCCAAAAGTGGGGGCCAGGTCCCCTGGCCTTCTTTTCCGACGCCTATGTGCGATCACACCAGTTCAAATGCATTGCAGACCTAGCTGTGCGGTGAAAACGTAGTATCGTCAGAGTTGTATGTTAAGATCATTTCACTAGATCATAGGTTACAGACCAAGTTCATATAAACATTATCGCAATTGTTGATCCCAGAGCTTACGGTCACATGACGTTCCCTGGCAAAACGTGCATGATGTTTTGATGTTTCAGCTGAGGTTACAGAATGCTAAGTTCCAGGTCACAGGCCAAAGACCATGGGTCAAGCTCAAACGCATTGATTGCTTAATGGTTGCTTATTTGCCAGCTTCAGTGCATCCATTATGGAAATATCTCACGTTGTGGTGCCATTGGTCAATTACCTTGACCGACCTCGACCTAAATATTCCAGAGAACAATTTATATCTTCTCTTCATGAAATTTGCTCGCTCAAAGTGTATTCGCAACTTTGCTTCGCACGATAACGGCATTTCGCTAAGTGTCAGGTACGGCCTACATTTGACCTCTATGACCTCATTTGACCTTGAGGATACTGGTCTAGGTCCATGAAATCTAGCTTAAAAAACACATTCTACAGCTCTCACAAAACCCGCAACACGCGTTTTCCTAACCCTCTTAATTGGTGAAATCTCAGGGGAGGCATTTCTGGACCCCTTCATTACGTGTTGACGCCAGGCTACCCTCCACTAAGCGTGATAAAACACTAGTAGATATAAAAAACGGATGTTCTAACCTATTCTAATGGAAGGATAAAAGTTCAATCTTTAATTTTAAATATGCCATTTTGAACAAAAAGTGTACCAGTAAATTTTGAATGTGACCTTAGGTCAAGGTCAAATCACAACTTTTTTTACAAGTGGCCTAGGGTCAAACAAACTTCAGATTCGAGTTCTTCGGCTCATTTCAGACAGGAAAATACATATTTAATGCATATTTCATCAGTCGCTGTGGGTTGTGTGGTCACCTAAAAATGCACTGTAAGAAGATTTTCAAAAAATGCCTGAGGCAATAACTTCTAAAGTTTTACTCCAATCGAGCTAAAACTTTCAGATTCGTCTTTAGGGCCCATGAGAACCCTATAAAATTATTTTGAAGAAAATCGAAGAGGTACCGTGTAGATTTGCCATTTGCCTGGTCGATTGGTGCTGGAATTGCCCAATAAAAAAGGGCACCCGGCACCGATGGGGACAGTGCTGCCACCTACACGGAGACGCTAACACTACGTTCTGAGCTCTGCCGACAGGTCTGGTTGTCTGGCGTCCGACGCCCGGCTGCCTATTGCGACTGCTGTTGGCGGCTGCTGGAGTTCCTGTGACCACCTGCTCCGAGCGCTGTTGCTGGTACCAGCCCTGCCTATCGCTGTTTCCACAGCTGACCTGTAAATATTATCTCTATCGGACTAGGTGGTGTTGGTTTCTAGGATTCCGGCCACCTAGTACCCCTTTTCCTCAGTCCCGCCCCGCATCTTTCTCAACTATCATTTCTCTCTTCGGCCTGAAACCCGAGCGGTGGTTAGCCTGGGTGACCTCACTTGTTGAACCTCTGGTTCTTGGGTCCTATCGGACCTATCGGTCCTTCATTGCCAAAATCCCTAAACGTACGGCCAGTAGACTGTCTTTCACCCTCGCTAATTAGCAGTGAGGTCCCACATATACCCTCCACGGGCTGCGTCTATGCAAAGGTGTCACGGCACCTGCCCATAAAACACTACCTTAAAATAACGTAGGTCCCAGTTAGGACCCTTTCGAGGCTAATAGCCACCTAGGTCCCTGATAGGTCCTGAAGAGGCCCCCTGCCTCCCCTCCGATTAGTGATAGGTCCTGAAGAGGCCCCCTGCCTCCCCTCCGTTCAGTAACCTTCTAGTGGCTGTAACAGCCCACTGTAATTAGGAAATTTCAGCCGATACTCCAGATAGGATAAAATCCCACACCACGCTGTATATAGGTTAATTTCCCATTAGTTAAAGCTCTCTTGCCTAACCTTCCAATTCACCAGCCTTACACAAGAGCCAGTCAGTTAGCGTCTCCTCAAAATTCTCTACTGCACAAGCACTCACCCTCCCTGCCTCATTCTCTGGCTCCGCCTCATTTAAGTTAGCCGGGCCGCGTGGGGAAAACCGCCCGACGCTCTGACGTCACGCACACGCTCTGACGTCACACACACGCTCTGACGCCACAGCCTCCAGAACTTTCTCACGCTACGCAGAAAGCGCGCGCAGCCATAAAACTGAAAACTAAACTCGAGCGGTTCTGCACGGTATAACGTAAGTTAATATACTCAGCCATTCTCATGGATCGCCTTAACAATGCAAACCTGCCAGGCGGAGCTTGGCTGGTTGGTAGTTACGACTCCATCCACCAAAATCTTGCAAAGGAATCTACCTTCAGTCTGGACAAGGTCATCAGCCGAAAGGTGACAGGCAGCTATGAAATTATCCGGCACCAAAAAGATGTCCTTGTTAAAACCAGCAACGCTGCCTCAACTAAAGCCTTGCTTCAAACCACCACTTTCGGATCGAAACCGGTGAGTTTCGCCATTCACAAGTCTCTAAACTTCTACCGGGGGCACAATTCGTGCGCCAGAGGCTTTCCACCTCTCTGAAGACGAAATCGAGCGCAACTTTGATTTTGAGGGCCAAAGTGTGCTCACCATTCAAAGACTCACTCTCCCCAAGCCCACCACCGAAAAAGCCCCTCACCGTAAAGACAATCGCTTCCTCGTCACCTTCGACACAAAGTGCCGAGATGACTGTGGCCGTGTCAAACTGGGCGACTGTGTCTACCCAGTGAAGCCGTTCTACCCCAACCCCATCAGGTGTCAAATCTGTCAAAGGTACGGCCACGTTGAGTCCAGCTGTAAAAACCCCGCCCCCCGCTGTGGCAAGTGCAGTGCTGCACACCGAACCAAAGACTGCACCTCCCTTTAGCCTCCTGTGTGCTGCCTGTGGCGGCGCTCATGGGGCTACCGATCCTAAGTGCCCAGCCTGGCTCCGTGAAAAACATGTAAATATGGTGGCTGAAGACGAAAAGCTCCCCTTCGACCTGGCCCGCAAAAAAGTGCGTGAGAGTGAAAAACGCCACTCCCTAACCCAGGCACGCAGTGGCAAGGCCACCGCGGCAGCCCCCAGCACAGCTGGCCAGGCCACTCCTCAGCTCACCGCCTCCCAAAGGCGTCCCCTTCGCCCCCTGATGGAGCCGCTAGTCATGGTACCCCTTCGGCTGGTCATCCCCATGTCATGCAAAACACGCACCACAGCACAAACACCTTTTGGCGCAAGTGGACTCCCAACACGGGCTGGACGGATCCCCCAGCCAACCCAGCCTGTTCCATTCCGGGTCTTCCGCCCAAAAGTACCGCCGCCCCCCGTCCCTCACATGGCACCAGGAAGACCTGGACCCCAACCGAAGGGCGGCAAAGCAGCCCTCAGCAGGTGCCTAGCTGTACCGAGTTTCCCCCGCTCCCAGCCCCCTCCCACCTAAAAGTCACCGGTGCACCCCTCCCAGGCGCCGCCTACGGCGGGCGCCGGGACGGAAACACCAGAGTGGCAGCTCCCCCTTCCAGTAAGACAGCTGCCACTCAAACAGAAAAAGTCAGTGTAGCCACCCAAACCGAAACCTCTCTCACGGACAGCAGCAAAGCTCCTGCCTCTCAAGCACCGACGACCCGCCATTGTGGCTCTCAAACAGGGATTGCATGTCATTACATGCAATCCCAATTTGCCAGTGATTCCGACACGTCAGGTAGCAACAGCGAACCTGATAGTGAGCTGCCCGGGACCGAGTCTTACCCAAATGCTGACAGCATCTCGGTCACAGACTCTGTAGAAAATAGTTATCTCATGTCGGCCTCCCCCACCAGTTCAGTCTCATCCAAATCCCTCAGGCCCGGCAGCCCCCCGGTGCCGAGGAAACTCCGGTACACCCGGCACTCGTCCCCCGTTTCCACTACCAGCGACACGAGTAGCACACATTCCTATCACCTCCGCCCCCGCCCCCCGCAAACCCCCCCCAGCATCTAAGACATTAAACCACCATGGGTTCAATTCTCCAATGGAACACAAACAGTCTAATTGGGAAATTCCCCTTATTTAAATCAATCTTTGCTGAGAAAAAAGCCGGCAGTAGCAGCACTCCAAGAAACCCTCTTTAATGATAATGATAATAACAAATTCAAAATCTCGGGTTACTCTTGGTACCGCCATAATGTAAACGCTACTGTCCGTAAAGGAAGCACTGCCATCCTTATTGAAAATAGCATCCCTCACAGCCAAGTGCCTTTGGTTACGCCACTCGACTGTGTCGCTATTAATGTAGAAATTCAGCACGTCAAATTGACGGTGATTTCACTGTACATCTCTCCAAGCGATCCTGACCCGTCGGCTCGGGACCTCGCCCAACTTTTGGCACAAATCCCCGGCCCTTTGCTACTACTTGGAGACTTGAACGGTCATCATCCCTCATGGGGCAGCGATACCACCACTCGCAGAGGCGAAATCATCTATGACGCAATAGACTCTCAAAATCTAGTTATCTTAAATAACGGCGCTCCGACCCACCAAGCAATGCGCGGTGGCCATTCTGACACTGCCATTGACATCTCGTGCTCCTCTCCTAGAATTGCGGCACTGTTCACCTGGGAAGTCGAAGACAACCCAGGAATGAGCGATCACCTCCCAATAAAAATTGGTATTCCCACAGGCTCAATCGACCATGTTACTCTTTTTACGCCCTCATGGAATCTAAAACGTGCCGACTGGAACAAGTTTGAGGCAGAGGTCGACCTCACACTGGTCACCGGAGGTGACCCCGACTCGGCAGACATTGACTCGGTACTAAGAGCCATCAGCTCAGCAGCAAATTTAACAATACCAAAAAGTCAAGGCCCCCGACAGAAAAAAGGAGCCCCATGGTGGAATGCAGAGACGGCACACGCCAAAGCTCAAATGATTAGAGCCAGGAAAGCCTACGAGAGGAGGGCACACAGCCCTACTCGCAATGCCCTCCGGGCAG
This sequence comes from Lepas anatifera, assembly GCA_034440635.1. Lineage (NCBI taxonomy): Eukaryota > Metazoa > Arthropoda > Thecostraca > Lepadidae > Lepas > Lepas anatifera. The sequence goes on along the minus strand of JAOTON010001983.1, from coordinate 2,078,517 downwards.
CCAAAGCCCACTTCCAAAACACGTGCAAGCGGGTCCAAAAAGATAGTTTCAACGCCTTCGTTTCTAAATTCAACCGCTTCACACCCATTTCTCAAATCTGGAAAACCATTGGAGCTTTCTCTGCAAAACGACCGCCCCGTGGACCCTTCCCTCAACTGACAATCTCCGGCCAAAACATCACGGCACCCAAGGAAGTCATGGACGCCTTTGCTGATCATTACAATGGCGTTGCAGCCAACAGTTCCTACAACCAGCGCTCAAAGACCAGGCCGAATGGTGCAAACGCCGCACATTCTTCATTTCTAGTAATCAGGAGTACTATAACGTACCTTTTACAATGACCGAATTAAATTACTCCATTAGCAAGTGTGGAAACACTGCAGTGGGCCCGGATGAAATTCACTACTCTTTCTTCAGGCACCTCAGCCAGACAGCACTAAAATATCTTCTCTCGGCCATTAACAACATGTTTCTTAGCGACTCTTTCCCCACTATGTGGCGGGAGAGTGTCATCATTCCCATTCCAAAACCTGGCAAAGAAAAAACGGACCCTAAAGGTTATCGCCCCATTTCGCTTACTAGCTGTGCTAGCAAGCTTGTAGAGCGCATGGTCAACGTAAGACTTCACGAAATTCTCGAAAAGAAACTCGATGCTATGCAATCGGGTTTCCGGCGCGGGCGAGCCACCACTGACAATCTGGTCAGTGACGTCCAACTGGTCACAAACTGGTCAGTGACGTCCAAAATGGCTTTACAAGAAGCAAGTCACAATTGCTGCATTCTTAGATATCAAGTCGGCCTTTGATCGTGTACAAAAAGACGTCTTTTTGTATAAACTTTGTAAACTGGGAGTCCATGGCCACCTTGCTAGATTCATTAACAACTTTCTTAGGGACAGAAAATTCAAAGTGCGCTGCGGCACCACCTTTTCCTATCTGACATCTCAAGACCAGGGCACACCCCAGGGTAGCGTTTTATCTCCGACCCTCTTCCTAGTCATGATCAATGACATTTTTTCCAAAAAGCTACCGCCTGGAGTTAAGTACTCCCTATTTGCAGATGATGTCGCTATTTGGAAATCCACTCCGGTCGACACCAGGCGGCGCAGTCAACCAGAATTCAAAACCGCGACTACCGAATTGCAGGGTAGTCTCGACGACATCCATGCTTGGTGCAATTCAATGGGTCTATCACTCTCGGCCGAAAAGTCATCAGTCGTAGTCTTTGCCAGGCCAGGTGTGAGACACGTTGTTCCTCAGCTCCAAATCTCAGGCAAACCCATTGAATGCGCGAAAAGCTTCAAATTCTTAGGCGTCATCCTTGATACCCGCCTTAGTTTTAACGAGCATATTACCAAAGTCGTCTCTAGCTGTCAAAAACGAGTCAATATCCTCCGCATGCTCGGCGGAACAGAGTACGGCGGGGGATCGAAAGACCCTGCTCATGCTCTACAAGTCCTTGATCCGGCCCATACTGAATATAATTCGTTCGTCTTTGACTCAACGAACAACACTAATAAGCTAAAGCTAGAGCGCATCCAAAACGCAAGTATCCGGGCAGCCACAGGCGCGCTCAGAGAATCCCCCATCACCAGCTTGTTAGTGGACAGTGGGCTGTGCCCTCTCCAAACAAGACGCCACTCCCAGCTTATCTCTTACTATATCAAGGTCCAATCTACCGAAAATCACCCGGCGAAACAATGTTTCGCCCACCCTGGACGTGTATCAAAAACTAATCGGACAACCTGGCCTCCATTTAAGAATAGAGTAGCTAAGACCCTGGAAACCCTGAACCTTGCGATTCCAGAAGCAATAGGCAAACCTCCACTCTCCCGCTTTTGGACTCGCAAACAGCCCAAAGTCGAGTTTCTTTTCACCACACGCAAAGACAACCTCACCACAGAGGAGATCTCCCAGAAATTCTTAGAGTTCCAGTCTAACAACACTGGCAAAACCTTCATTTTCACCGACGGCTCTAAAATAGGCGAAAAAGTAGGCCTCGGCATCTGGGGGCAAAATATTTGCCTCCAAAAACGACTTCCGGACAACTGCTCAATCTTTACTGCCGAGGCTGTCGCCATTCTAGATACACTAGTCCAGATTAGAACCCTAAATATTAATTCAGCCGTCATCTGTTCAGACTCTAAATCTGTCTTGCAAGCTATCAATAACGTAGTCAACGCCAGCCATCACGTAATAGCAGACATCCAGAAGGGTATCGACGATATCCCAGATGTCTCCTTTCTTTGGATCCCAGGCCACTGCAAAATTCTCGGAAATGAAAAAGCCGACGAACAGGCCAAAAAGTCTCTTGAACTCAGAGAGGTCGCACCTCTCAAATGGTCCGGAGACGATAGCAAAGCTCTCCTCCAGAACCATATCTGGAAGTACATCCAAAATGACTGGACCACTAACCACAGCGCCCATTTATTCCATATCAAGCCTAACATCGGCTACTGGCCCAGCTCCAACCAAAACAGTCGTCGGCGTGAGGTCATCCTGACCAGACTCAGAAGCGGACACACCAAATTAAATGCCTATGGGCGTGTAGGTACCTGTGGTACCTGCTCTGCCATGGAAAATCCCTACCATATCCTCATCGACTGTCCCCAGCACAACGCCCATAGGCAGCCCATGCTAGATTATTGCCGCATCAGAAACATCCCAGTAAACCTTTCCACTCTTCTCGGCAATGATCACCCTGAGCTGCTGGACAAGCTCTTTACATTCCTGAAGGCTTCTTGGCTCGATAGCTTTATCTGAACGTCTATGGTGGCAGGTATGGAAAATACCTGCATCCGAATAGCACCCCTCATATTAGAAATAACAATTACACTAGAAACGTCCCTCTGACAAATTAAAACAATAGGTGCTTCAAACTAGGTTTTAACTATCTGGTCCTAAGGTATGGTAGACTCAGAATAACTCCCACCATAGGAAAAAAACAAACAAAACAAAACAAAACAAAACCAAAAAAAGTTCAACTAACCAACTAACCCTACCTAACCATCCGTTCATATTTGCTAACCAACTAACCCTAACTTAAGGACTACTAACTATACTAACCACATCTAAGACTAACAACTAACCAACTCACACCCCTCCCTAACACTCTATCTGTTCTATTACCCTTCTCTCTTTCTCTATGCGGCGGCTACCCAGCCAGAGAGGGTGCTGTAACCTCACCTCCTGGTTGCAGGATAAAGACCCGCGGCATCACGTCATGGTGCTTGCGGGTATTTCTAATAACCCAAAATTATTATTTTTCAATGGAGGAACTCGAGTAACGTAAGCAAACGGTTATTCGATAACAACGAACAAAATTCAAAAACTAATCTTTACGCTGGCAAGACTCTTCACGTACCCTTTAAAATCCTACCTGTGCCCCAGGCTCGGCATCTCTGCCGTAGCAATCCCCTTCCCTCGCAAGTGTTGCTACACTTCGCGACCCATTCCTTGAAATAAGATTCGTCCCTTTGTTCTGCGACATTTAAGTAAACACCCCTCCCGGAAAATTCTCCCCCACACTTTAGAGGCGGGCAAAGGTGCTTTGCACAGAACGCCTTATAAAAAGCCCTTAACTAACTAACCGATGGGGACACGTGCCCCCTGTGCCCCTCCCCCTGGCTGCGCCCCTGTCGGGGGCGAGGAAGGGGCAAGATCGCCCCTCCGGCTCCTCCTGAAATGGTCACGTCTCTTCTTCAAAGATTAATGGTGCCCCCTAAAATGTCACTTCTCATCAGTGGCGGATCCAGTAATTCATTATAGTAATTCATGCTCGAGCCTTGCCCGCCATTGTGTGCAACGCATAATCTACAGGCAGTCTGACAGTACAAGGAACTTGACCCCTCATAGCCCTCCATTCTTGTATTCACCACTGCATCCACCTCGGACGCTCTTTCCCCTAGAATGCTAGTATAGGTACTCCCGTGATAGGATGTGCCCCAACTCATTCCTGGTACGGATGGTGCCCCATCCCGATAATGTTTGCGGCTCTAACTACCACCCTATTCCGATTATGTATACCCCCTGATTGGGAATCCTGGATCCACCTTTGTCACTTTTGACGTCCTCATAGGGTCTCTTATTTACTCTACCCTCCTTGGTGACACCCCTTACTTGGGTTAAGCACTACAACAATTACCCTTCATAAGGTCAATAGCTTAACCTTCGCCCCACCAGGGGGCATCGATGGCCTCCCTAAGGTTTTTCCTGAACAACAGAAAAACAGCGGGGCACAGCACCGCAGTTGAGGAGTCTTTTTCTCACCAAATCATTTTCCCATCATCTCTTAATTTGTTTACTCTGGGTCACACTAGGTCAGGTCACCAGGCGAGGTCAACCAAGGTCACCTCACTTCAACTTTTGAGCTCTACCATAGCTACATTTCTAAGCCAATCCATTTGAAGCTTCGTGCACTTCATAAAACCTTCGGGGTCTACAAAATGCATATCCGGGACTTTTCAATTTCGTGACCTGAGGACAGGTCAGGAGGTGAACTATTCCATTGAAAAAGCATCGTAAAAGCTGTCTTGTTATCTAAAAGCCAAAAAATTATTGCAAATGTTTATATTGCTTAGCAAAGTATTCTTCGACACCCCTTCACGGATCCCACGGGCGATATTTTCCCTTTGACCTATCCGACGTCCTCACAGGTCACGAGGGCAAAAACAGTATTTTGACCATAGCTTTTGACCTAATCAAGCTAGAGCGCTGAATCAAAGGTCATCGTGTGTGTCTTGTTACTGGCTTTCATTTGATATACGGCAAGGTCACTTTTTAACTTTTTGTGACCTCAGGATATATTAGGTCACGTGGTGACCTCTGGAGGTCAAACCACTGGCGGGAGCTCATTATATGCCACATAGCGGAGAAAGCCCTGTCATTTTCCTTTCGAATGTTTTTACCAAATCTCAATTGCTCAAATGGCATGAGAGCTATGCCAAGGTTTCTTTCGCATTGCATATTTTAGTAGAAATAGCCTATCTTGACCGAAGTTGACCTCTGGAGGTCAAAACATTGATCTAAGCGCTTAAACATACGAATTAAAATATTACTGAATTCACACAAGCTTTCTAATTCACTTTGCAGATTCGCACTCATCCCCATATTTTCGGAGTTAAAGGGGAAGCATCGATGGCCCCGGCGGGGCGAGGTTGGCGCCGGACCCCGGTGGGGTGCGGGTTAAAATATTCTTCTACACCTGCTGAACGATGTAAATCAATTTTTCAGCAAAATGCGTGCCGCTGCGGTATAAGTCAGTGACAATAAAAGGTGGACCTGAGGCATCTACTGCACTCGGCGCCCGTAAATCTTCTCAGCTTTCCACCTTTCCCAAATATCACTTTTTAGACGTATCCCTCGCCTCCCAAAGGAAACGAGAAGCGGCAACTCACAATGTGACTCAGAGCATTGGCGGACGCGGTGGGGGGGGGGCGTTCCGGCCATTACTCCTCCCCCAAAGCACTGGAGGGGGTGCCAAACTATCTTTTGGCCCCCCAAAAGGCCGTATAATTTTTTGAAAAAGGTGCATCCACTATGGGTCTGTCGAGCAACTAAGCCTTAACCCTATTTCCAACCGGCTTCCGGCTACCTCTATTTCCAACAGGAGGGGGAACAGCTTCCGCCCCCCTAAGATCTCGAAATCTACCTGGTCGATTTTAAAAATTCAAACTGCAATTGATTCCTCTCAGGCTAAACTCCATGTTTTTAATTAAAATTTCAAAATTTTTAAAACTGAGGGAGGGGGTTCAAAATATAAATTTTGCTCTTTTAGATTATCTGAAGGTATTGTCTCTCAGGCTTGATTTTCACGAAACTAGTATGGATTGACAGGGAATTGCTTGGAAATTGTCAAATCTCTCACTTAGGCGAAATTCAAAATTCAAGGGCGGTTCTAGGGCAGAAATGTAAGGGGGAATTATATAAATTGTTTTCATATATATTTCCAGAAATGCACACGCCAGGTACAGTGTAGTATCTCTGATGTCAAGCAAAGTGCTCAAATACCGAAAATATTCAGACGCGGATTCAAGGAGGCGGAATAGTGTGGTAAGACAAAAATTACCCCACCTTTCAGGTAAAACTACTTTTCAAATTACCCTGCCTTTATCCACCCCTGCCCAAACCGGGGAACACTCCTGGATCCGCCTATGGATGAATGCTGTCGATTTTGTGTTAAGACTAAATGCAAATATCTACGATACTTTGCCTCATTCAATGCAGACACAACACTAAAATACACTTGAAAGATAGCGAACCCCCTAATTACGGTACCTGAGCGCGCCTATGATATCCTATTATCATATAATACACGGATGGGTTCAATATATCTTTATTTTTACCCCTCTCGTCTATTCCGTAGGCAGTTTATATTCACTTTCGAAGAGTTCGAATGGATAACATTGTAGACACCCCATTTTGAGCTCCTTGAACCGCCTATGGCCAAAAATATACCAAAATACACATCAACTGTCATTCCAAATCTCATTTGGTGTTAGAACTAAATGCATAGTTGCAATGCTTTGTCCCATTCAATGCACACACGACACTAAAACGAACTTGAGTGCGAGTGAACACCCCTAATAACGGTACCTGAGGACGCCTATTGAAAATACACATATGGGATCAAAGCATGATTGTGTTTACCCCTCTTGAAGATTCTGCACGCAATCTATTTACTTTGGAAGAGTTTGGATGGATAACAATGTAAACCCCCCATTTTGAGCTTCTGGATTCGCCTAGGTATGGCCAAAATTATATCAAAATATACATCAACTGTCATCCTACATCTCAGTTATAGCATTCAAACATTACAACTGCTGCCAACTCACAACGGGCAGCTTTATTGTAGGACAAACGAAGCGCAGGCGACAATGCTCGGCTTCTGGATAAACCCCCAGATTAGCGAGCCATAGCTCCGCCTCTGGCACATATATATTTTCAAAAACTTCAGGGAACATGCGCTATTTAGTGGTAGGAAAGTCACCAAATTTCAAGAGCCTATCTTAAACCGTTGCGGAGATACTATGGAAAAGCCTGAGAGGTGGGCAGAATTTTATTTATTTATTTATTTATTTTATTAGGGCCACTCCCATCAGGCACACTTGCCCAATTATAGGATGTATTGGCGTGGGTGTTTAAGGATTCTCTCCACCGGGTCAATCGGACACGGAAGGCGGTTTCCCGCCGTGGGGATTGAACCCACGTTAATCCATGCTATCCGATCCGTAGACTGGCAACGAAGCCACTAGGCCACCCCGGTGCTCCCTGTTGGCCCCGTTGCTCCCTGTTGGAAATAGGGTTAAAATAAATATCCCAGTGTTGCGATCATGCATTCGAGAGGTACTTATATTAGGTCTGTTGAGCACCCAAATCGCACGTCCCAATCCCATCCCCCCAAGAGGAGAGATAGACATGGCTTTTGTCCCCCCTCCCATTTCGGATCTGCGTCCGCCCCTGACTCAGAGCACCCTTATAGGTACCTGGTTAAGAACTGCGCTCTCTGGCTCAGGTATGTACATCATCCCAACGAAGCCTAACGAACCACTCCTCCTCTCAACAAATTCTCAATACGCCCATGGATCCCGCGCAAACAGGGTCATTGAACCCTTCTGTGTTTTCATTGCCCTGGCGAAAGCGCGGGAAAACCGGCGGCACAAACCCGTTTTGAAGTACTTTACCTTTGCAGTCTATTATCTTTTTTGACACAAATATCCAAATACCTATCCCGTTGTGCGCCCCTATGAGGGCTTTGCTAGCCACCTAGCGGCATTTTCATATACTTTTGAGCACGTGGTTTGACGTACAGTTATGTGGGTGATGTGTTCCGTGGACTTTTTGAGTCGTGGGCGCTTTAAGTATTTGAATGTGGGTGTTTTAATGTGTGGGCGTTTTTAGTCGTGGGTGGTTTTAACTCCACTTATAGGAGCATTTGTGGGCCCTTTAAGCCGTGGGTATTTCAACTCGTGGGCGATTTAAGTCGTGGACGGTTTTAGTTTAGACGTTTAAAGCCGTGGGTCTTACGTTGTGTGGTCGAATTAATTTGTGGGCGTTTTCAACTGTGGGCGTTTCCATAGGGCTCCGTTTATTTGTGCTGTGACCAGGGGCCTGTTCCAGCGCCTCCTCATACCTGCTCCAACCTCCTCAAAGCTTCTCCAACTTCCTCTCGCCCGGTTCAGCGCCTCCTTAAACTTCCTCCAAGCTCGCCAAAGCTCATCTCAAATCTAATCCAACCTCCTCTCAAACAAAAGGTGGTTTTTCAGAGGAGGTTGGAGGAGCTCAATTGTGGCGCACGAATTTCAATTGAGAAACTAAAATAAGTTGTTTTACAGTGAGAAACGACATTTGTGGGCAGCTAAAGATTTTGATTAGGTGGTTTTTCTGTATTCCACTTTCACTAAAATACATTAAATGAGTATCAGAGGCCTTAATCAAATTCAGGGGCGCAGCCAGAGCTTTCGTATGGGGGGCACACCAACTTTGAGGGGCACCCCGGGGAAAAAAGGGCACTTTTTAACGTAACCTAAAAACTTACTATATCTTTGTTTATATAATTTTTGGGCATCTTTGGTTCAATAAAAATGCAAAGAAATCATTGACGGAGAAGGAAAACACGATTAATACCGAAAAAAGGAAAAATATCACCAAAATGCCATGGAAGTAGCCAAAACACTACTTTTTTGGATAGATTTGAGGGCAGCCAACTCATGCAAGCACTGAACATCAGAGAAATCAGCGGAGCATGTGATATCTGTTACAATGTGCAGGTTAAGGCATATTGGAGTCGAAAATTTTTTTGTTATGCCCACTGGTTTTGTCGTGACGAGTGAGCCCTAGCTGAATGCGGATTAAGTTCCTTGCCTCCCACAATCGCCGTGGGACGAGGAGTAGTATAGTGTCTTTGGAAGAACACATTTTTGCTGCCGGAAAAATTTGGGAGATACCTTATGAAGGCGTCTATAAAGTTCCATATTCGCAAGGCTCGGTCCCAGTTAAGAGTAAATAAAAGGTGAACAGGCCGGTGGTTTGGATGGGGATGGTGTGACAGGGCTGAAAATTGTGAAAACTATTTCTTCATCTAAATTAATTAGTAGAAATCCTGGTTCAAGGGACTGTGCTCTGAGCTCAGGGGCACATGCCTTTTTATCATCCCTTCCCAGAATCCACCAGTATAATAAGCAATTTATATAACCAGGGGTGCCTAGGTATCACAAGCCGTTTTAGAGATTCCTCATTCCCCGTTAGCTCCGTTTTACAAGGGGAGTTTCCATTGTGTTCTTATTCCCAATCTATTCAAGACCAGCTCTGGGGCCCCCAAGTGTGGATCAGAGGCCTCCAGAGCAACTTCCCCCATCCCCCCAGATGTGCCTCCAGGGAATAGGCTAGCTCAGTGACCCCGCCCCAAGATGATGGGAGTTGGCCTTGTGTTCTTATCTATCTATTCAAGATCATCTCAGGGGCCCCTGATGTAGATCAGGGCCACAGAGCAGCTCATGCTTCACCCAGGGACTAGACTAGCTCATTGGTCCCAGAGATGAGGTCATCAGACTAGCTCAATGGGTCACAGATAGACTCATAGGGCCTTAAACCAGTTCAAGAAGCCCCAGGACAGTTTAAGGCGCCAGATCACTTCAGGGGGCCTCAAGCCAACTTAAGGGGCTCTCACAAGCTCAGCGCCCGGACCAGCTCAGGGTACCCTCAGAACCTAGATCCGCTCTTGGGCCCTAAGATCAGCTCTTGGGGCCCCAGATCAGTTCAGGGCCTCAAGTCAGGTCAGGGGGCAAGATCAAGTCAGGGGCACTAATTCAGCTCAGGAATCCCTCACCAGCTCGGGGCCCAAGCAGTTCAAAGGCCCCAGAGCTGCTCAGGGGACACCAGATCGGCCCATAGGGCACCAGATCAGCCTAGGGGACAAACAATCAGATCAGTGGTCCCCGACCAGCTCGGGGCCCAGATCAGTTCGGGAATACCAGATCAAGTCAGGAGGCACTTAATCAGCTCAGGAGCCCCATACCATCTCAGAGACCCTCACCAACCCCTGTGGGCCCAGCTCAGCTCAAGGACTGGGAACTGCTCAGGAAATCACGTAATTAACCTAGGAGGCCCGGGTCAGCTTAAAGGGCATCATATTAGCCATGGGGCACCAGACTAGCTCAGAGGGAATAAGATGGGCTCAGGAGACACACTGATGACTCAGCAGGCACCAGATCGACTCAGGGGGCATTAGTTAAGTTCAGGAGGCAGTATATCTGCTCAGGGTGCACCAGATCGATCAGCACAGGGGGCATGTTTAAGTCATGGGCACTAAATCAGCTTAGGGATCCCTCACCAGCTCCGGGCCCAATCGGTTCAAAAGCCCCAAAGCTGCTCAGGGGACACCAGATGCCCATAGGGCACCAGATCAGCTCCGGGGACAAACAATCAGATCAGTGGTCCCCGACCAGCTTGGGAATACCAGATCAAGTCAGGAGGCACTTAATCAGCTCATGAGCCCATACCATCTCAGGGGCCCTCATCAGCCTCTGTGGGCCTAGCTCAGCTCAGGGCTTTAGATCTGCTCATGAAATCACGTAAGGAGGCCCAGATCAGCTGAAAGGGCACCAGATTACTCAGGGGGGCATCATATGGGCTCAGGAGGCACCAGATCGACTAAGGGGCATTAGTGCAGCTCAGGTGGCACCAGATCGATCCGCTCGGGGTCCAGATCAGCTCCCAGCCCCCAGACTATGGCAGGAGCCTAAATCAGCTCAGGGAGCAACATAACAGCTCAGGGGACACAAGGTGGGCTCAGGGCCCACCAAACCAGCTCAGGGGGGACCAGACCATCTAAGGAGACATCAATAATCAGTTGAGGGGGCACCTAATCAGCTGAAGAGGCACCATATTGACTTAGGATACAGAATCAACTTGGGGAGGCATGAGATCAGCTCGGGGGCCCGAATCAGCTCAAGGGGCACTAAATCAGCTATCAGGGCACCAAACAAGCTCGGAAGCATTAGACTAACTCAGAGAGCATTATATAGGTTCAGGAGGCACAATTATTTGCTCAGTGGGGCACTCGATTGACTCAGGGGCACCAGATCAGCTTAGAGGGCAAGTAATCAGCTCAAGGGGCCAAGACCAGCTGAGAGGCCACGAGATGAGCTCAAGGAGCACCAGATTGGATTCACCCGTACGATTATTGGCGACGATGATGCAATAGGTAGACATACTAGGTGCCCATACTCTTCCCGGGTGCTTGGAAAGGCGACAGAATGCCCTAGCTGACCGCGAAAGGTATTAAGTTGTCCAACAATAGTTTCAATCGCTACATGCGGTCCAGTTAAATCTAGGTTCAACGGCTAGGGCTCTAAATTTCGAGCGGCACGGCCCAAATTGGGTACACCACCTGGCAATCAAAAGGGCACCCTGGCAGTGATGGGGGCACGTGCCCCCTGTGCCTTCCTGGCTGCACCCCTGGACAGTAGATCAACTCCGGGAGGCATTAAATAAGCTCAGGGGGCCCGGATAAGCTCAAGGGGCACTAAAACAGCTAAAAGTACACCAGGCAAGCTCGGAGGCATCAAACTAACTCAGAGAGTATTTTATAGGTTCAGAAGGCACACTTATTTTCTCATAAGGGCACCAGATTGACTACGAGGGCACCAGATCAGCTCAGAGGGCACATGATCAGCTCCAGGGGGCACCAGATGAGCTCCACCCGTACGATTATTGGCGACGATGAGGCATTATCTGGAAACGGATTACGTGCCTATGCTCTTACCGGGTGCTTGGAAAGGCGACAGAATGCCCTAGCTGACAAAAAGGCACTTAGTTGTCAAACAATAGTTGAAATCGCTAAATGCAGTCTAGTTACATCTAGGTTCAACGGCGCAGGGCACTAAATTTCGAGTGGCACGGACCAAAGAGGGTACACCACCTGGCAATCAAAAGGGCACCCGGCACCGATGGGTGCACGTGCCCCCTGTGCCCCCCTGGACGGTAGATAAACTCCGGGAGGCATTAAATAAGTTCAGGGGCCCGGATCAGCTCAAGGGGCAATAAAACAGCTAATAGGGCAGCAGGCAAGCTCGGAGGCATCAGACTAACTTAGAGAGCATTATACAGGTTCAGAAGGCACAATCATTTATTCAGGGGAGGGGGCACCAGATTGACTACGAAGGCATCAGATCAGCTCAGAAGGCACATGATCATCTCCAGGGGGCACCAGATGAGCTCCACCCGTGCGATTATTGGCGACGATGAGGCATTATCTGGAAACGGATTACGTGCCTATACTCTTGCTGGGTGCTTGGAAAGGCGACAGAATGCTTTAGCTGACCAAAAAGGCACTTAATTGTTAAACAATAGTTGAAATCGCTAATTGCAGTCTAGTGCCATCTGGGTTCTATGATGTAGGACACTAAATTTCGAGCGGCACGGCCCAAAGGGGGTACACCACCTGGAAATCAAAAGGGCACCCGGCACCGATGGGGGCACGTCCCCCCTGTGCTCCCTGGCTGCGGCCCTGGACAGTAGATAAACTACGGGAGGGCACTAAAACAGCTAATAGGGCACCAGGCAAGCTCGGAGGCATCATACTAACTCAGAGAGCATTATATAGGTTCAGAAGGCACAATTATTTTCTCAGGGGGGGCACCAGATTGACTACGAGGGCATCAGATAAGCTCAGAGGGCACATGATCAGCTCCAGGGGCCAAGACCAGCGCTCAGGGGGCACCAGATGAGCTCAAGGGGCACCAGATTAGCTCCGCCCGTACGGTTATTGGCGACGATGAGGCATTATCTGGAAACGGATTACGTGCCTATGCTCTTCCTGGGTGCTTGGAAAAGCGACAGAATGCCCTAGCTGACCAAAAAGGCACTTAATTGTCAAAAATAGTTTAAATCGCTAAGTACAGTCTAGTTCCATCTAGGCTCAACGGCGTAGGGCACTAAATTTCGAGCGGCACGGCCCAAAAAGGGCACACAACCTGGCATTCAAAAGGGCACCCCGGCACCGATGGGGGGGCACGTGCCCCTGTGCCCCCCTGGCTGCGCCACTGATAAAATTCGATTAGTTTCTTATTAGCTGCGCCACGCCCGCCATATTGGCGCTGATCAGGCGCAATCAGCTGATATCTCATCCAATCTCATCCGAAATCGGTCCAGCGGACACTGGTTTTTGCGCCTGCTCCGACTTACTCCAAGCTACTCTCATCTTTTTTTCTAAGGAGGCGCTGGAACAAGCCCCAGGTTATCTTCACCTTAGTCGTCGTTTTTGTACTTCGGGCTTGTTCCAGCACCTCCTCAAACCTGCTCCAACCTCCTCAAAGCTTCTCCAACTTCCTCTCGCCCGGTCCAGCGCCTCCTTAAACTTCCTCCAAGCTCGCGAAAGCTCATCTCAAATATAATCCAACCTCCTCTCAAACGAAAGGTGGTTTTTCAGAGCAGGTTGGAGGAGCTCAATTGTGGCGCACGAATTTCAATTGAGAAACTAAAATAAGTTTTTTTTACAGTGAGAAACGATGTTTGTGGGCAGCTAGAGGTTTTGATTATGTTGTTTTTTCTGTATTCCGCTTTCACTAAAATACATTAAATGAGTATCAGAGGCCTTAATCAAATTTGATTAGTTTCTTAGCTACGCCACGCCCGCCATATTGGCGCTGATCAGGCGCAATCAGCTGATATCTCATCCAATCTCATCCGAAATTGGTCCAGCGGACACTGGTTTTTGCGCCTGCTCCGACTTACTCAAAGCTACTCTCATCTTTTTCTCAAGGAGGCGCTGGAACAAGCCCTTTCGTCTGCCGCGGCTGTTTTTCAGCAGAGCAGGAGCGAGCTGAGATTTGATGAGATAATAAGGTAATATTGACTGCTTTGTGTAAGTCCTGCATATCTTTGTTTGAATTAGCAGCCTGGGCCCCGTTTCATAAAAGTTGTAGAAATGCGGCGTGTTTTACACCACATTCGCCTGCAAAGTTACGCCGTACTCAGAATCACGTTTCACAAAGAGCGGTGACATTCACGCGAAAGCGGCGTAGATATCAAATGCAGCGTGAATTACGCCCAATTCCAGAATGGAATTACCCCTTTAAAATATGGCGTGTAACTGCTTTATTAACATGGAAAATCGCATATTTATTTTTCAATAAATTATTTGAATGAAAATTATTGTACTTATTTGCTCTTATTCGATTTTTAAGTTTCTAATGCACTTTTACAAGTACTGCGGCGGAAGATGTACTATCAGCTGACAAAATAAAAATACGACGGATTTGTTTTTGGCCGTACCTCATTGTTTTAGGTAGTTTCTCAAGAGGGCTCTAAAAAGGTTATTGTATTGTTGTGCGAGTGTAGTTCGGTGGAATTCGAGGTGAATTGTGTTTACTAATCATGAGTGAACTGTGAAAGGTCGGTCTGTGAACCTTATAATTTCATGAAACTGGGAAAGGAATAGTGAGTAAACATTTTTGAAGAATATATGTGTATGTGTATGTGTGCAATATATGTGTATGGATGCAATAAGTAGATCAAGATGCCGGTACTTAGGTACCTACCTAGGTATATCATCATTTTTGCCAGGGGACTCAGTAGAGATACTTGGATTTTGTTGGTGACAGGCACCTTAAATTGAATTTTTACCCTCCATAGACTCCATGTAACACTTTGTGAGTGTCAGCCTATCTAGGGTTCTGTCCTCACTAGACTGTAAAATAACAGTAACGGCAGAAAGTCAAAGTAAAAATCAATGTCAGCTTTCCTGTGTATTTTGATTTGCATCAATAGCTATCATCATTTTCGGCATACCAAATGGCCATAGAAATCTTCATATCAGCGCAATTTGGCATGTGCAACTTGCACTTCATACCTGTGCAAGGAAGAACTTGCACACCTTTTTATTTGAGTTTATTTTACATTCATGACTCTTTTTGTCCTTCACTACACTACATAATTTTGCTTCAGATTCAGAATTCCATAAGAAATTATATATTTTTCATGTTTTGCTTCATTGTCTGATAGATGTTACGCTGCTATATCTTGCGTAGCTTTTCAGGCGTGTTTTACATATTCAACGTACATGTTGTCGGTATTATCGCAGTAGGTGAATCACATCTCGCGGTTCAAAAGGATCACATCAGAAGGTCCACAGTTCATATGTTCTACCGCTCAAAATGTCTAACTTAAAAAAGTCCAACATTCAAAAGGTCCAAAGAGGCGTGCTCAGATGCATGAGAGTGGGGTGCATGATAACGCAGAGGCGTGCTAAGGCACCTGATAATAGGAGGCTATGAGTGTTAGGTTAGGTTAGGTAAGGTTAGGTATGGTTAGGTTAGGTTAGGTTAGGTTAGGTTAGGTTAGGTTAGGTTAGGTTAGGTTAGGTTAGGTTAGGTTAGGTTAGGTTAGGTTAGGTTAGGTTAGGTTAGGTTAGGTTAGGTTAGGTTAGGTTAGGTTAGGTTAGGTTAGGTTAGGTTAGGTTAGGTTAGGTCAGGTCAGGTCAGGTCAGGTCAGGTCAGGTCAGGTCAGGTCAGGTCAGGTCAGGTCAGGTCAGGTCAGGTCAGGTCAGGTGTGTATGCCCTAAGTCCCTATTTCCTAGTCTGGGGATATCAACCCTCTTTCCAGAATCTGAGTGCGCCTCTGGTCTGGGTACCGCTTTGGGAAATGTCATAGAAATATCCCCAAATTCTGCAAGAAAATCCCTAGAGATGAAACAGACGGAAGGAGGGGAAGTTTGAGTAGTGTTAAGTGGTACCCAGACCAGAGGTGCACTCCAGATTCAGGAAAGAGGGGTGATATCCCCAGACTAGGAAATAGGGACCAAGGGCATACACAATTGAACTGGCCTGACCTGACCTAAACCTGACCCAACCCAACCCAACCCAACCCATCCCATCCCATCCCATCCCATCCCATCCCATCCTAACCTAACCTAACCTAACCTAACCTAACCTCATAGCCTCCTATTATCAGGTGCCTTAGCACGCCTCTGCGTTTTCATGCACCCCACTCTCATGCATCTGAGCACGCCTCTTTGGACCTTTTGAATGTTTGACTTTTTTAAGTTAGACATTTTGAGCGGTAGAACATATGAACTGTGGACCTTCTGATGTGATCCTTTTGAACCGTGAGATGTGATCCACCTACTGCGATAATACCCATGTTGTCTGCTATATGAAACAATATTGGCAATATTCTACGCTGAATTCCAGTACAGCGTAGTTTAGAGCAGCGTGACTTTGCAAGAAGTTGTATTTTACGCTGCATTTTTGTGAAACAAGATTGTGGTGTATTATTCACTTTCTACGCTGCATTATGTTACTTCTACGCTATAAGCATAAGTTACGCCTTTTATGAAACAGGGCCCTGGATACCTATGTACCTACACTTATGCATTTTTTCTCTGAACAGGTTATCTTCTTCACAGTTGCTTCTGTCATGTCGCTGCTGCAGCTGTTTTTCAGCAGGGTAGGGGCAAGCTAAGATTTGGGAAGGTAATTAGGTCATTTGTGTTTTTTGTGAATCTCACATATTTTTTTGTTTGAATTGGCAACCTGAATTCCTGTATTATTCAGCTGTATTTGCCACTATTTTTTTCACAAAGTGTCAGCTGCCTACATATTGCTGTCACCTATTTTATGCTCAACTCAATTTATTTCAGTTCATACATGTATTTTACACAGACACAGACAAGCAAATTAATAATACAGTGCTGAAAAAGCATCTACACATGAGGGACACTCTAAAAATAAACAGTCAGGAACAGGAAAAAGAGAAAAAGTAAAATAAATTAATGGGTTAGTGATTACCACCAATATCACATAGCCAATGCCCAGCCACTTTGAAGTGGTGCACACATTTACTTATCATCTTTGTATAATAAAAATCCCAGATCATTATGCAAAATTACACACATTTGGTGTGAGTAAAAAGAATAACAATAATACTTTTGATATTTATGTGCAGCTGCAAACATCACTGGAATGTGCCCAATGCTTCTTTAGAAAATAAAGTGCAAAATTAGTAATGTATTGATATATTGATTATACCACTTAAACCAACACGGCAGACGATGATGATGGTGTTTTCAGACGCTCAGCCTCCAGGGCTCAGGAGTCTTTTACCTGTGGGGAAGGGGAAGAGCCTCTCGGGCTGTGAGAGAACCAGTCCTGGTTCCAGTGGAGTACTGGAACCAGAACCGGTTGCGGTGACAGAGGACCTGTTAATTAGCTGTTAATTTCTGACCCAGACTTCTAGTCAAACAAATACTACCATCACAGTTTAAACAGTCAGACAATAAGCCAAAAATTACTACTGTTTGTCTTTTCTAGACCATGCTGCTAAACATTCTTACCGACCATATCGTGCAGCGTTGCCCCGACTCGCCAGTCCGCTGAAAGAGGCCTGGTTAAGAGCAGATACATATGACTAAGCATTGTTAATTGATCTTAACGTGTCCAGGTTTTATAATATTAGAATCTTGGTTCAATTTTTCTAATTCATGACGTCAACAGAGAACGCGCCAGTTTCGACACCATGTTCCTATATTTCAGAAAACAGTTGAATGTCCTTAAGGTATTTCAACACTTCTTGAAAAATGATATCACTGTGACCAAGCAGGTTTTTCAAGCTTAACTCAAGTTGATTATCCACACATACCTTGCGGAGGCGTCGCCGATGAACCTGAAATTTTGTACAGTTCAAGAGTTTATGGTTAACCGTAATCGGGCGATTGCACACATCACAAATTGGAGGGGGGTTCTGAGAAAAAAGGTGACTATGCGTTAGTCTCGTGTGTCCCAGACGTAAACGGGCCAATATTACCTCCTCTCGTCTATTCGGCCTAGTAGAAAATTCATCATCTGCTAGGTCCTGTTTTATGGACAGTAAGATTCGGTTTTTATACTGATCAGAAACATTCATTTTTTGCCATTGTTCTTTGTAATAAGTGTTCAAAGCGGTCTGCGCTCTTGACCTATACTCTGTAAAGTGAACGTTAACTTCAGCAGGGAATTCGAAAGAAATTGCTCGTTTTGCTCTTTGGTCAGCCTTTTCATTTCCTGGGATTCCCATATGACTGGGTACCCAAATCATTTCAATCTCATGGTCACCAAGGAGCAGCTCATGAATTAATTCCCGAGCGTGGATTGAGTTTGGGGAAGGATCATCGATGTTGCTTATCTTTTGTAATGCAGATAAAGAATCACTACATATAACAGCTTTTTTAATATCTCTTGATTTGATAAATTGCAGGCATCGTAAAATTCCAAACAGTTCCGCAGAGCATATTGGCAATCCGTCTGGAAGTCTCTCCTCAAAGGAACCGGTTGTAAACGCAAAAGCGTACGCCATTCTGTCCCCGATCTTGGAGCCGTCGGTAAAAAAGAACCTATAGTCAGCGTACTTATCTACTAAATCAATAAATTTTTCCAAGACCTCAACTTGAGACATGCTTTGTTTTTTATCAACCGCCTATTTCTTTGGGGTCAGTGTGATGAGCTGCCACGGGGCTATATCACCATATATTGTTTTCAGGTTGTTTGGCATCTGAAATTGTAGTATGTCCAGGGTCTGTTTTAATCGGCAGGAGATGGGGATTCCACATAACCGCTGGAGTCTTCTCTCTCCCAGGAGAAGGAGAGAGTGCATTGTAGAAACTTCTGTGAAAACTGGGTGATTTTCGTCCGCCAAAACTTTCAAGCAGTATTTCAGGGTTAAGTATCGTCGACGAACCTGTAAAGGGGGGGATGTTAGCCTCTGCCTGGAGAGACTTTATTGGTGAAGATCTAAGTGCACCCAGTGCAATTCTGATACACGTATTTTGTATGCATTCTAGGGAGTTGATGGTTTTGTGAGTTGATCCATCAAGTATCTGACAACCGTATTCTAAGATGGGGCGAATGAGCGAGATGTAAATTCGGAGTAATGTTTTCCTGTCTGCACCATATGAGTGACCTGAAATACATTTTAGAATAGATATTCTTTTTTCAGCTTTTGCCTTGATATATTTTGCATGGCTTTCCATCGATAGCCTCTCATCGAAGATGACGCCCAGGAATCGAACTTCATATGCAAATCCAACTGGGGCGTCCCCCATTTGGATTTGCTGTAAAGGGCCATGGTAAGGTAGTTTAATATTTCTTTTAAATATCATAACTTGTGATTTCTCAGCAGAGAAGCTCAGACCATTTTTGGTTGACCACTCCATGATACGGTTTATAGCAGATTGTAGTATATCAATCGCTAAATGTATATTTTCGTGGGTCGTCCATAAAGTACAGTCATCTGCATACATTGCTGTACGAACGTTTTCAGGGAGACCATCGAAAATATCATTTATCATGCAGAGGAAGAGCAAGGGAGAGATCACTCCTCCTTGAACCACACCAATTTCCTGTTGGAAAGTATCAGATAACACTTGGTTTTTTATCTGGAAGGTTCTGTTTGTCAAATAATTATCCACAAATCACATGAAGTGTCCTCTGAAACCTAAAGCACATAGTTTATTCATCAGAACACGTTTGTTAACCATATTATAAGCAGACTTGATGTCAATAAAGATGGCAGCTGTACATTTCTTGTCGAAAAAACCTCTCCGGACGTCGGATTCGAGTCGAACTAGGTGATCCGTGGTGCTCCTATTTTTCCTAAAGCCACATTGAACTTTGTTCAGTAATTTTTCCTTTTCAACATACCACATAATTCTCCTTGTAATCATACGCTCATATGTTTTTGCTAGACAATAGGTCAACTGGATTGGCCGGTAGGATTTTGTTAAGGATCGAGGTTTTCCTGGCTTGCATATGGGGATAATGAATGAGTGGCGCCACTCATATGGGTAGAATCGTGCGGCGCCTGCCGCTGGACTTAAACGCTGATCTCCTGTTGTGCGTTTTAACCTTACTTATGTGTGCGTGTGTGTGCGTGCGCGCTAAATACATGTCATGGCTACAGAATCCATTCTCCCAAATCATATTATAGTAATCTAGTAGCTGTTGGGTTAATATTGATGGTAAATATTTTAAGAAATCATAATGAATCCTGTCGGGACCAACCGAGGTTGACCCAGTATTCGCAATGGCATCCTTTATTTCGGTAATGGTGAACCTGGAGTTATAAACTTCGGTGTTGTTCGATGTATAGTCCATGTTAATTATATTTGATATATGTTGCTGAAATGCTGAGCTGTAATTATTTGATGACGAAACATCAGAGAAAAATTGCCCAAAACAATTCCCCACCTCAAACGGATCAGTTATCATTGTTCCATTCTCTTCGAGTACAATGGGCGCTGGAGGCTGATATTTGTTACCTGAAAAACACTTGATTAGGCTCCATAGCCTTGTTAGAGGGGTTTGTACAGTAAATGTATTTAATAATGTTTCAAAACTTTTCTTTTTCTCCAATCTGATCACTTGTCTAGCTAAAGTCTTCAAACGTTTGTATTCCAACAATAAAGATCGGTTCCTTTTATCCCTTCGAAATATGTTCAGCGCACGTTTCCTGGCAGCCACCACCCTTCTGCACTCTGGTGACCACCAGGGGCAATTATATTTGTGGTAATGTTTCTTATGGCGAATGCTCTTTTCTGCAGCATTCATTATTGTGTTTGATATTGATTTGCATCCATGGTTGATATCTTGTAAGTCAACTCGTATTTCACATTTCTTTTCAAATTCCACCCAGTCTGCTTTTTTCGTATCGTATTGTGCAGTAGGCAATGGATATATTTGAACAGCTTGGTTAAGTGATATATGTATTGGGAAATGGTCGCTGTTAAAGCAGTTTTGTCAACGCACCATGTAAACAATGGAGCCAAGGAGCTGGAGCAAACTGTTATGTCGATATGAGAAAAATTACCAGAGTATTCATCCAGCCGAGTTGGACTTCCATCATTCATTACATGAAGAGCATTTTCACAAATAATATCCCCCCCAAATATTTCCCCGTGCATCGTTTCTAGGAGATCCCCACATTCTGTTTTTGCTATTTGCATCTGTACAAATAATATACGGATATTCAAATTGTGTGATCAGGCTGTCAAGGTCATCTTTTACAAGGGGTGTACCTGGAGGGAGATATAAAGAACAGATTATGATTTTCCGTCTGTTGATGACACATACACCTGCTACAGCCTGAAGTGTAGTATTTAAATCCAGTCGATAATGTGAGATTTTATTTGAAACATATAAAGCTACACCACCCTGGCGAACACCAGTGTTAGCATAGCCATTATAACATGAATAGTTCACAAGGTTAAAGTTATATGGGTCATTCTGAAGAAAGTGGGTCTCCTGAAAACATATGAACATAGGGGACAATAATAAGAGCATCGGTTTCACCTCCGCCCACTTACCAATCAGGCCACGACAGTTCCATTGCAGAATTTCATTGTTCATTTCTGTTTGATGATATTGATGACCCCCATCCAGCCCTGAAAAACCTGCAACATCGAGGTGTGGTCGCTGTCGTACCTGAGAAGGTATCTGTGGTTGTTGTCGTCGTGCGGCTGGAGAAACGCCCAGAAAGAGACACAGGGCGTCAATCCTGGCGTCTCCTTCTACACCTCCAGGCCCAGGCCTGGTAATGTAGGAAGCTGCTGTAGCGCAGTCTATGCTGGGCGCTTGTCAGAGCACATGTGCTCCGAATCCTGTGCTTATGGTTAATCAGCACACATTTCAAAAAGGTTAGTGAACAACGTAACCTGAGGTACATAGGTGATATAAATTAGTAACAAATTAGTAGGAGGACAGAAGAACCTGAAATAACTGAAAGACCTGGAAAAAAACTGGGCTAATTAAGTCAGATTTTCGAGAAGCCAACATAATCCATATGTAAACAAGATGGTTAGAACACAGACATCCACAAAACAGCCAACACATAGCATGGATTGAAAAAAACAAACAAGTTAACACAGACCGATGCCACATGTTAATGTTAGTGTTAGTACCATGCACCCTAGTAAATACACTAAATAAGGGTGGCATTGATGATGATGATACAGGTGAAGGGAGAAGGTGGTGGCAGCACAACTCATCACAAAGTATATGAACGTCTGAGATCATCAGGAGAGCGATCGCACAAAAAGAAGAAATGACTATGATGTTCCAAGGTTGAAGTGTAAACAGGTAAACAAATGCTGAGGTACACTGAGATCTTATAAATGCAGCGAAAAACCTAAGTAACATCGCAAAAGAAAGAAACAGGGCCATGCTCCAGAGCATATAAAAAACACAGCTTTGTGAGCCTGAGACAGAGATTGCAGAAGAAACACACAAGACAATGGATATCGCCCAATCTTTAGTTTGAACAAAACAAAGATAAGTGTTACAAGAAAGAAACCTATTCATTGAGAACATAATAAAGAGCAACACAAAAAGCTGCCACCACAATGAGGAAATGAGATCAACCATTTTTTTCTTTTCTTTCTCTTTAAGCTCATCAAGGTTGATGACCACCAACCTCTGTGAAGCCTGCAGGCTAGCCCCTCGAGAGGTGCTCTGGCGAGACTCTCCGCCACTACTTGTTGAGACACTGTCTCGCTTTGTATTTCTATGGCTTGTTCGGCCCCTAGACACTACCGTCCATCCTTCCTCCGCTTTAGACAGGTTATCAGACCTTGTCTGCTGAACATCTACATCCACGTTCATATGCTGTTTGCCCTGACATTCTGCTTTCTTTTCACTTTCATCTTGAGGGATACTAGCCGGGCTTGCCTCTTTCAACTGACACTGATCCTGTCTTTCTATTATTTTACTCATCAGACTGATCATCTTATCAAACTTCTCCTCCAAAGCCCGCAATCTACAGTCCATATCCGGAGTCTGAACTGCAGATTGGGAGCTGGAGGAGGGAGCTGAGTTCGCAACAACTTTGCTGAAGAGTCAAGACATCACTATTGGGTTCCTATCCTGAAAAATCTTCCTAGCCTCTTTGTATGTAACATCATGTTCATACCTAATCTTAATAATCTCCTGTTCATTCTTGTACACCTGACACTCCTCCACAAACATGAAAGTATGGCTCGCTGATTCACAGTTCCCACAACGGAGGGTACACGCTCCTTCATGTGCTGTCTGGCTGCACCTAAGACACACCTTAGGACGAACACATCGCTGCCAGTTATGGCCATACTTGCCACACCTCTGACATAGAAGAGGTCTTGGGAGACAGGGGCGCACCTTATAAACTACATAATCCAGGCGAATTTCCTCAGGAACTTTCAGCTTGCTGAACGTCAGTACAAAGCAAGGCGTACCGTCCTCCCGCTCTCCCCTCCTCCTCTTCACCTGCTTTGCAGCTATCACCCCAAACTCGCGCAACCCCTCCACCACCTCCTCCTCGCTGAGCTCCTGGAGGTCAACCGCATAGATAGTGCCCTTACTAATGTTTTTCCTTTCGTCCAGTTTACATATCACCTCCTCCCCATCGAAGAATTTCGCACGCAAGAACCTTTGAGTCTGTGTCATGGATTTGGTTTTGACCAGGAGTTTTCCTTCTCCTACGAAGATCGCCTTTTCAACTTTTTCCGCACCTACGATGTTCCTAATACATGCCTGAAGACGAGGCCATCCCTTGTTTTTGAGTGGTTTACCAGAAGCTAGCTCAAGGATTACATAGGAGCCCTCACTTTCACCCTTATGTCCACGGTCCGTAAGCTCTTCAAGCGCTCTTTTCTTAGGCCTTGCCATTGAGGCAAGACCCTGAAGAACGAACGGTCCAAATCAGAAAAGGAAGAACCTATCAAGAACCTATAAGGAGCAAAGTCCGAATCGAAAAACAAAATGGCGTCAGGGCGCGCCCGAAAGCGCGCCAAAAAAGAAAGAAAGGAATCCGAGTACTAACCTGAAGAAAGAATCACCACTCCACCACACTCCAGCGAAACTAGGAACAACTAACTCAAAGCCACAATTAACACATCACAAACTTCCCGGAACAACTCCCAAATCCTGGACCCAATCGAGCGAACAAGCAACGAGAGGAACCAAGGTCCGACACGTCCGACCCCGCCGAGTCCAGACGCGCGACTGAACACGGCAGACAGATGAACATGTTCCGACAAATAGTCTTCTTCAGTATCTATGGCATGAGAGATAAGGAACCTGTCACCAAGATATGCAGCAGTTCAATCATTTGGATTTTTTGTGCAAAATATTTGGATTTATGGTCTACAATTTTCTGATATATTGATGTTTGCCTGTATATCGATGTATATATTGATCCACCACTGTCAATACAGAACTAGGTTCCATGGCTGAATTTCAATCTGTATCAGACTGCCAACTCACTCCATAAAGGGCTATTTCCCAGCGTTTTTGCACAGCCTGTGCTGAAATGTTTATGAAATAGCACTTGAAGGGATCAGTGACTCCATTTTTATTCTGATATGCAGTCCCATGTGGACCATACTCTGCTCATGGAAACTATGTTACAACCCCACTGTGCTTATTTCCTGACATGGAATGGTGCAGATGATATGCCTGCATAATTCAGCTGGGACTTACACCTACCTACCACCTACACTTACTACCCAAACCTACTTCATGTTACACCCATTTCCTAAATATGGTGTCCTGAAACTTTCACACTGCCATAAATATTTCTAATAAACTTAGTATGCTGTTTCTCAAGCTGACTATCAGGTATGCTTGTGTGATATATGCCCTAGCATCACCATCTTTTTCTAGTGATTTAGTTTGGGAGGTCTGTGGCTTGCCTCATTATTCTGTTCTTGGAAGAGGGGAATTATTGTTTCCCATGGCCATTCACTGAGGTGAAATGAGACACATCAATAAAGGCTGAATATGGCTAATATATGAAGAATGTCCAGAATATGCAAGACCTCACATTTCTGACTAACCTTTACTAGATCAAGCTAACATGATAGGTGGGGCATTCCAGGACAAAACGACCAAAAATATTTCAATTTGACACCACCATGTCTAGAAAAAATCTGAAACTTTGTCTCCGGGGTAGTTTTGGGCCAGAAACACGCCTGTGAGAATCTTAGCCCCCTCCGACCAACGGTGACCGAGTTATAGCCCGAGGCATTTTCGGGAGGACACATTGTAGACTCATCTTTGATGCTTCCTAACTAAAAAACGCATCACCTGATCAGTACCCAAAATAGGTTTTGCACTAGGGTGTCGAGTGGAAAATTCAGCTCGAAATGTATGGCGAGTGAGTGGAAAATTCCCCTCAAAATGTATGGCAGAGTAAAAATTTTCCAATTTAGGTACTCAGGTGGTAAACTCTCAGACCCCTTGTTTGAACTGAAGGATGGATATTTCATTTAATTTTCTCACGGTAAATATTTTAAATCGTCCCCAAGCAGCATTGTTTGACTATTACCATGTGAAAAATTTGTGTTAAGCAGGTAAATCTTTACCAACCAAAACCCCTGATGCAGTCTCCAATTATTTTTAAGGAATTGGTGAATTGCCACAAATAAAAAACTTTTGGGGGCCTCTGAGACCAACCTTCGGGGAAAGAACTCTGGGAGCCACCAAGACTAACATTTGTGGGATGGAGATCAACTCTTGGGGGCTTCCCTAGACCAACTCTTGTGCCCCTCTCCTCTCCCACACGACCAGCTCTAAAGGGCCCCTTAGACCAACTCTGCAGAGGGGGCCTCGAGACCGGCAGGTGGTGAAAAATGAAGATTTTTTAATGCAATACCTAGTGGCAAAATTAATTATCTAAGCATACACTGTATAGTTTTCTGTACGGGACAACACCCCTCCTATACCTATACCTATAGTTATCGGAATTTTGGAGGCCACTCCTGCACTGCACCTCGCATACACCTATGCTAGGGCCCAGTAGAGCTTTGGTTTACACTTAACTAACCCAGACGAAACTACAAACTTTCTATCATGGCAATAAACTCTTCCAGACTCTTGCTAAAAGTTTCTTTTCTTTACCTGTCAATTCCCTGCTCCTCTTCACATTATACTCACCTTCATATGAATATGCAGCTTTCTATCAATCTAATCGAAGCTACAGCCTTCTTCTGTTGTTTTTCTTTTCGTCTACAATCAGCCATCCGCGGCGGGTCGCGACCGCGTCGAAGCAACTACTAATTTAAATTTATATCGCAATCCAGTTGCCGGTCGCATGAGCAACATAATTTGCATTTCAAAACTTGCTCTAAATTAATTTTCTAAACCCTTATAGACTAGAAAATTATACAACTAAAAAGCACACCAAGAGGAAGACTAACAATGTTTTGTCAATAACGAATACGAAACCAGCCTTTCAAAAGGCTTAAAGATGCCGCTTTTATTTACTGGATGTAAAGACGGCGTTTTGGTTAGTCCACGCCGTAGACAAGCCATACAAAAAGTGCCGATGTTTGAAGGGTAACTGGATGCATTCTTGTTGCCCAAAAAATAATTTAATGAAAATGTAGAGTTTCAATATATTCAAGTACCGGACACTTTTAGTTCAACTTAAATATCAGCGTATTTATGCCTAGGGTGTCGTAGGGTGTCGTGAGTGGATTTGGGTGTCACACGGCGTGGACGCAGCAATGAAGGGCTAATGTGGATAAAAATTATTTTCTACGCAATAAATGGTTAATTTTCTACGATACAATGTCAAAAAATATGCTGCTTAGCATGCAAATTTCAAGATAATTGCTTTTAACAGCAAGATGACCAAAAATGGTTTTCACTATTCTCGGTACCAAAAATACAAAAACAACTTTTCAAGGACGTAAGCCTAGAAATCATATGCACAAATAAACTGCTTTCCAGAAATGTATCTTTCAAAGCGGTCAGCTCATTTTTTGGCAACACAAGGCCAGGGTGTCTAATTTTCCACTCACCAATTTTGCGAGTGGTCGAATTTAGTGGCGGTGTTCACCCATTGTAACTTTCTCCGGTGGGGCAGGGGGCACTGTGCGTCTTGCCCGCGCCAGAATTTCGATTCTGTTGCTCCACTGAAATCGGTGGAGATAAGGATGCCAGGTATAATTGACCAGAAAAATAGAAATCGCCAGATTCTCCTTCAGAAAAGCGAAAGCACATAAGAGCCGAGTTAATTTGGCGATCTTCTAGTCGATTCTGCTGCTCTCTTTTTCCAGTGAACTTTGGTAGAGGAGGCAATGGAACTGGGCTTTGTAGTAAATATTGTTGAGTAAAATTCGATAGTAGTAAATATCGTTGGAAGTGAGTGGAAAATTCAGCAAAATAAATATAAAAGTGAGTGGAAAATTCTGATTGACTGGGTGTCGTTCTGCACCCAGCACCCCAGGTTTTGGGACACTGCACCTGATTAACAAGTTTTGTATATCATTGAACTCGTCTTGAATTATAGTTTATTTTGAAAAAAATTCAAAATTTGAATTTTTTTAATTTTGATTTGTTTGACCTTTTTTGACCTAGCTTAACCTTTTTGCAGTTGAAATTGCCCTTTTAAACACCTTAAAATTTTTTCTTCATAATATATCTTTCGATAGCAAAAATAAACAAATGCGTTCTTGCTATAAGTTCCAAATATTTAGCACCTAAGGTAGGTATGTAGACGGTTTTTGACCACTGCGGTAGTACAGCCTTATGTTTAACGCCGCAAACATAGCAATTGCTTTTGTAATCGGTTGCTGGAAATCATGCTGCTTTGTCTTTACGAAATTTTTATCGTGCAAGTGTCAGAATTTATGACAATTAACGCGCGCCCACCCGGGGGGGTGGGCAACCGGCCTCCTCAGGTCTCTATGGGTAGTATCAAAAGACCTTCGCGCAGCGCCACCGTACTCCATCTACCTCTAATACAACATTTTGCAGCTTCTGGAAAAATAATTTAGGTCAACTGGGAGGTGGTAGGTACCGTAAATGTTGAAGGCCAGCTGGCAACTGACTGGTGAGGGAGTGACCTGAGGTAGACGGTCTTCGTTATGCCTTGTGGGACTTTCAACTTTGTTTCCTTGATTAACACTTTATCGTGGGAGTTGCTCGTTTGGGTGGTGGGGTCGGGGTCTCCGTCAAAAGTCTCTTGATGACTCTAGTGAGACACCTACTCCTAAAACCGCCTCCTTGCCGCCCCGGTAGCTCAGTTGGCAGAGCGTTGGGCTCCGGCCCGCGGCTCAGAAGCATGCAGTGGCAGTGCATGCCCAGGCTTGGGATCGGTTCCCCTGAGACGCTCCGGCGCTCAATAGTTTACCCGACGTACAGGTCGGCTGGCAACTGTCTGGTGAGAGGGTGACCTGAACGAGGCAGCCGTCCCCGTGCTTTGTGGGACGTTAAACGTTGACTTCTAAAATCAACCCTTCATTGTGGGAGTTGCTCGTTCGGGTGGTGGGGTCGGGGTCTCCGTGACAAGTTCATTGATGACTTAGTGAGACTCCGAGCCCCAACAATCGAACTGAGAGCAACTTTGACAAAATTTATAAAAAACTGAACTGGCAATAACTTGGTCAATATTTATGAAAATAAAAATTGCAGCCATTAAAAGTGATAAAAGGGGATTCATTGTCTCGAGGGAGACGAGGGCAAATGAACTTATTAATAATGGACCTTTCAGCCTTAAACGAAAATTTACAAAGATGTCGCGACTTTATCAATAATTGAAACAAGTATAACTTATCCTATGAGCACCACTAGCTCACACAATTACATCGTTCCCGGAGATGGAAAATAGTACCGATGCAAGGTGACCCAGTGCAGCACAGCATACGTTTGAGAGGATTCATGCAATGTAAACAAACGTGTATGAAAGGCTTTCATTCCAAAAAGTAATTTGAATCTGCTCATATATTCGAAAAAATGTCCTGAAATTATAACGCATTCGACTTGGTCACTTGAACAGGTTGCCGCATGATATTTTTACAATGTGATCATTTCATAGCTGACACGGATCCGAGAATCCCAGATGAATAATGACACAGTGCACTGGGAGTGATGCCGCTAAATAGCCAGTTTTAATCACTACCGAATATGTTACATACAATCGCTTGGTCGTGTCACCTTTGAGGCTGCTCGGGGTCACAGTATTTCTTACAGGAACTAAGTGGAAACCTACATTTTGTGGCATAATAGGTGACAGAGGAGAGCCGTAGAAAGAAATGTTCAGCACCATTGGAACACTCTTGTTGAGCCCAAACGGATTATGTATCTTATAATATTGCCTAGTCAAATGTCAAAATTAACCTGCTTTGACCTAGAGCCAGGCTTAGGTCTGTATTGTAAAAAGAATATTAGTCAAACTGCAGTGGCAAGTGAGACACGACAACGTAAAAATAAAACCTCCATCGCAATTCTCGACAATTCTCAATTCTCGCAAGTTATCAAAATTTACCAATCGCCCCATGCATTTCTAATGGAAAGATCATGACCTTTGCCCTGCTCCCGGTTATTGATATAGAAATCCTGCTACGAAAAATTATCTTGCTAGACGATCTACCTATGTAATGTGATTCTAACCACGATAGGCTAAATTTGATATTATTGATGCACCTCCCAATGTTTTTTTTCGAGGTTAGGTCTCTTGACCTGGGTAGGCGGTCTGACCTGGTATGACCCAGACCTAAAATTTTGCCAGAAGCTGCAACAATTTCGAGTTAGAGGTACATGAAGTACGGTGGCGCTGCGCGAAGGTGTTTTTTTTACTACCTGTGGAAACCTGAAGAGGCCGATTGCCCACCCCCTTGTATGGGCGCGTGTTAATTCTCATATATTGTGACACTTGCACGATGAAAATTTCATAAAGACAATGCCATATGATTGCAAGCAACCGATTACAAAAGCAATTGCTTTGTTTGCGGCGTTAAGCATAAGACTGTACTACCGCGGTGGTCAAAAACCGTCTGCATACCTACCTTAGGTGCTAAATATTTGGAACTTATAGCAAGAACGCATTTATTTTTATTTTTGCTATCGAAATATATTTTATGACGAAAAATTTTTGAGGTGTCTAAAAGGGCAATTTCAACTGCGAAAAGGTCAAGCTAGGTCAAAAAGAAAAGGTCAAACAAATTAAAAGTCAAAAATTTTCAAATTTTGAAATTTTCTTTTTCAAAATAAACTATCATTCAAGACGAGTTCAATGATATACAAAACTTGCTAATCAGGTGATGCGTTTTTGAGTTATGAAGCATCAAAGATGAGTCTACAACGTGACCTCCCGAAAATGCCTCGGGCTATAACTCGGTCACCGTTTGTCGGAGGGGGCTGAGATTCTCACAGGCGTGTTTTTGGCCCAAAACAACCCCGGAGACAAAGTTTCAGATTTTTTTTAGATATGGTGGTGTCAAGCCTTGGTCGATCTGTCCTGGAATGCCCCAGGTAAAAAAGCTTATGTACTTCATGGTCATCCAGAATCTGTATAATATTTACAAATATTTACATGCTGATTTAGAAATGGTACAAAATATTTCCAATTTTGACATTTCAGAGGACCAAACTCAAATGTGTAAAGTCATGGTGTCTTGAAGGCACTTCAAAGAAAATGAGTTCTGTGTATGTTACCCTGCTTTTTAGATGCATCTCAGCATCAGTGCTGTGAGTGGGAAGGTTTGGAGAGGTTATGTAGCTCATCACATTTTTCACTCCATTTCTCGTAATTTGACGTCATCTGGTTCGTTTTCCTTTCAGCAGCAACTTTATTTAATGAAGAAGACGCTGCCAATGCTGTAAGGGATAATTCTGGAAGATCTCATGGTAAGGAAGCTGAAATGTAATGCCATTTTTGCTCTTCCCGCCACCCTTCTCGCATGACATATGTTCAATATTTTAGCGTAAATAGCACCGACTCGTGTGAATATTGTCATTCTCAAGCCAGTGATGTCAAATACCCTTGTTTCACATGCGACTTTTGCAATCCTCATATTTATGAAAAGTATTCTTCCAGGCTAACGAATCGCTGTGTGCCAGCATTGGGACCTCCCTCCGTTATCATCCGGTCCCCTGGCACAGAGTGGGCTCTCGCCTGTGGCTGCGGCGGTGACGTCATGCCTCAGCTGATGACGTCATCGTCGGCTGAGGTGGCAGGGCGGCCGGCGGGGCGGCCCAGCCGCAGCCGGCTGCCCGTCTACAAGGTGGTGGTGCTGGGCGACGGTGGAGTGGGCAAGTCAGCGTTGGTTCTGCAGTTCGTCAGTCACAACTTCATCGAGTACCACGACCCCACCATCGGTCAGTGCTGCCGCATAAGCTCGACGTCAGGTCGTCGATATTCGTTGAACCGTGACTGGGTTCTTGACTTTCAAAGAGTGAAACTGGCCTCTTTTTCTAGGATGAGTCGAATGTGGTGAAGGCTCAAAGTCTGTAGTAACAGTGAAAACGATTTTTGTGTGTGTTTTTTTTTTATTGATGAGTCGGCCGTACATGATAAAGATGGTGTATAATTGAAAATTTATTGGAGATACGCAGAAGAAGACGCCCTGTGCACGGTAAAATTGTCTATTTCACGACAAACCCATTCTTATTCATCCCCATAATTTAGCGTTCAATACCGGTGGCTTTCTCCCCACAACCCCCATCCCCGTATTCGGCCCCTCCCACGTGCGATATCGTCTGCCCCACGATCGTGTCGGCGTCGGCAGAGGATGCCTACCAGCAGCAGGCGGTGATTGACGGCGAGCCGGCACTGCTGGACATCCTGGACACGGCCGGCCAGGTGGAGTTCACCGCCATGAAGGAGCAGTACATGCGCTGCGGCGAGGGCTTCATCATCTGCTACAGCATCAGCGACCGCGCCAGCTTCGACGAGGTGGCCGAGTACCGCCGCCTGCTGGGCAGGGTGCGGCCCGATGATGCTGTGCCTATAGTGCTGGTCGGCTGTAAGCTGGACCTGCACAGTCATAGAAAGGTGGGTGGCTGACGCGGGTAACGAAAATTATTAACACTTCACTTTAATTGCTAAATGACGCGATAATTAATGGTCCTCTAGTATGCATATTCATTCTCGTCCCCCTCCCATTATAAGTGCAGTCGCACTCAGACAAAGACTCTGCCAGATACTGCGCAGCAGCCTGTCGGTTCATACCACGGGTCCATCGTACGATGCAGCCCAGCCAACGCCCTATGACGTATCGAACGCTCATTGGCTCACGAGATCTGACGCTGGTGTCATGCCACTGTCTGGCCTGGATTGCATCAGCATTTCATCAGCCTCCAGACCAGTGCATCGAACCATACTCTGTCGCCTATGACGTATTGTGTTGTGATTGGTCGGTGTATGTAACCAAGCCTGCCGACTCGGCGTATATAAGGAGCGCTGAGCTAGCGTCCCTCGTGAGAGGCAATGCAGTGTAGTAGTTGTAGTACGAGGCAGTACTATGCCGAGTCAGCCCAGACTTTAGAGTACAACCACAGAGATGCAGTGCAGTGCCAGCCATCAGATAGAGGCAGTACTATGTAGAGTACTACAGCCCAGTGTGTGTGCAAGGACAGCCACAGATCAGCAGATGTGAGTACGGACTGATGAGCTCAGCCATAGTGAGGCAGACGCCCACAGTGCCGCAGAAGATAGCATGTCAGTACAGTGATGAAGGACTCGTAAGGTCAAGTACAGACAAGAGAGTGTCGGAACTTGGCTAAGTTGCATCACCTGTTCACAACGCCAGGTGCAAATAAATCGACAATTCAGGAAACAACGTATCTTCGTCGAAATATGATCAGAGGTCCTACCAACTAAAACCATCATTCACAGCCATACCTAAGAGCACTTCTAGGTAACACGCGGGCTAGGGGCATCATCGTGCTCATAAACATGGTGTTGATATGGAGGGAACTCGTGGGTATTCTCTCAGATGACTATGCAGATGCCAATGTCTGAAAGGAGGGGAGGCTGTGGAGTGTTACCGTGGTGCGTGAGGATGGTTACCATGGTTCTCGACTTCGTCTGTGAAGGGTAGCGTGGTGCCCATAGACAATAGACCAAATAAATGAAAATGAAAATGAGCGTGATGAGTGCCACATGGAATAGGGTTTGTCGACTGGTGTGTCTAAGGCTAGCTGCATGACCTTGCCAGAGTTGCTAGTATTGCAGAGACATTGACCCTGATCTCTTGTGACCGCCGTATCATACCGGCCATGTGGCGTCGGCTGGTGCCACGTTGACGGCATTGTCGGCTGTCTACCAGGTGCTGACTGAGGAGGGC
The DNA here is from genome assembly GCA_034440635.1 of Lepas anatifera. Taxonomy (NCBI): domain Eukaryota; kingdom Metazoa; phylum Arthropoda; class Thecostraca; family Lepadidae; genus Lepas; species Lepas anatifera. The sequence goes on along the minus strand of JAOTON010001983.1, from coordinate 2,045,442 downwards.
CGCGACCTGGCGCGTGACATGAACGCCCCCTTTTTCGAGACGTCCGCCGCCTACCGCCGCTTCGTCGACGACTCCTTCCACGCGCTCATCCGCATGATCCGCAAACAGGAACGCGAGAAGACCGAGGTAGGCAGGATGTGGACGCAGCCGGTGTCACTGGTTCATTTGTTGAAAAGAAATGTCCTCTTGTGTTGGTGAAACTCGCCCTGTTTGCGCATCTGTTTAAAGTTGTTGGGTCAAGATCTTGTCAAGCTGTCAGAGATATGAAATGTTATGTCATGTCCCCTAGTCGTAGCTTGAATATCTGATGATTTGAATTACTTTCTCACGGGAAATGGCATCAGAATGTGGGCCGCCCTGATTTTGTCAGTGATGGCTTTCCGTGAAACCGCTCGGTTTGATGTTCCTTTTGTCAGCGCATTTCATTTCTGATCCAGATGTTGCTTAGCTGCGCTGGTGCCTTGATTGCACGGACTGGGAATATGAATTAATTTTTGTTCTTATTGGTCTCAGCCAGGGTTCCTGCTTCTTGCTCCAACCTTCTTGCTATGTCCATGTTGTGTAAACAGAATGTGTGCATGCAAATTATGCACGTTCTAACTCGGCCCGTGTCCGCCAGGAGGAAGAGCGGCAGCACCGTCGGACTCTGGGCGCGGCGCCGCGCATGCGGCAGCGCTGGCGTCGGCTGTGTCGTCTCGTGCTGGATGTGTTCCGGAGGCGAGGTCGCGACCGTCTGAAGGCGCCCCCCTCACCTGTAGCCGCTGCGCCCTGGCTACCTGAAGCGGCAGGGACGAGGTGAGGCCGGCGTCGCCGCCGCTGGTGGTTCTGAGCCGGTGCGACGGAGGTGGGCTGTCGCCGTACTCCTCACCAGAGCGCGCGGCGCCGACCGCCAGGCGGCGGCACAGTCAGTAGTGTTGACTAGATCTGTAGCTTGGTGCATGCCAGCCCAGGCTGTTGTGCGGAAAATGTACCTAAATTCAGGCAACGCGGACAATCAATGGGACTAGTCGGCGGTAACTGGGGCAGCCTTTACTGGCATCAGCCGCGCGCGTGTTGCATTAACCCACCGTAGATCTGAAGTAGTCGGTGCTAAGGGGGCGTGTAGTCGCAGTTGTGAAGTTCCTTACGCCGCCGGGGATGTCTGTCAGTATGAATCAGTTACGCGTGTCATCGCGGTCACAAATCGTCGTCCGTTGAGGCTTCCGTCGGTACCAACGAGGCTATCGCCGAATCAGTAGTGTCGGTAGAGGCTAGCTGCGCCTGTAGCGTCTGCGAGTGTAACCACTACATCGAAGTGTGGACCGCTCGCAGCGACGGCACACTTCACTTCGCAGTGACGGTTTGTGTGGAATGTCTGTTTTGTGCGCCACAGGTGTCGTCAAAAGCAATGCCGTTTTGTGATTAATAGGAGTTGTTGCATGAATGACGTATATATGCAGCTGAGGATTTTTTTCCGGTGCGATCAGTTGATATTATTCCTTTCAGTTGATATTATTCCTTTTCACTTTTTTTTAGTTTTGGACGGGGCTTTCTCCAGTACCCCCAGAGATTATCTTTAAAATTTACAAACTATTCATGCGTTCTCGCAATGAAGCGGGACTGCTGTCGGTGCTAAGTTATTGACCAGGGTTTGATCTCGGCGGGCAATGACGCTGAGTGTTGGCTACAAATGTACCAGAATTTGGCAGTTGTTGGCAATCTGGCGGTCAGGTATCCGGTCTCCTAGTGGACACGTCGCGTGTCGCTGCCCCGGCGGTTTCGTGGCGCCCGTACCTCCCGTTAAAAAGAGTTCACGCAGTGAGTGGTGGAATCCCAATCACAATGTAGCGAGGTTTCCAAAGCCCGTATCACCGTATTTGTATTTCGGTTACATGTAATGAAACCTATTATGTATTATCAGCCGATGACTGGTTTGTTGAACGATTATTTCACAAATGAAGGATAATGACGCAAAAACGCGGGACCATAGTTGCCCTGGCAATGCAATTATTTATGTGTCTTGCTAAACACATGGATCACGGCTTGATTTCGGTGATTGTAGAACCCTGCCCTAAGGATATTTAACGCTTGTGTAGATGACTTGTGCCGTGTTTTAAGGGTGTTAGACGCTTGCAGAGATTATTTATTTCGTGGATTTCTTTACACCGGACCACTGTAAGAAACAAGGTCGCAGTCTTACTCATTGTATTGGGACTGTTTGATTCGAACTGGAGGACCGAGCGGAGTCAGGCTTTCGGGTACCCCTTACCCTCTCTTCATTGGGCCCGTCAGCGTGCCTGAGAAGCTGGATAGCCATTTACTCTCATTTACTTGACGGTAGAAATCTGAAGCTTGATATTTTGTTTTTGCCGTATTTATTCCCCCGTGCATCCTCGTCTTCAGACGGGTGTTTTGATTTTGGGATGAGTATAAAAATTTTACCTTTATTGCTGTCAGATGATATTTTGCACACGCAATAAGCCGACTTTGTTTCCACCATTTGGCTAGCATGTCGCTCTAGGGTGATTTCCAAATTCAAGTGCTTGTAAATATCTCACATAAACAAATTGTGACATATGTTAGCCGAGAAATTAGGAATATTTGTTTGTCATCGCATCCCGCTGGTTTATTTTTGCTGCCTTGGTCCAAGACTGTGGCGTTGGCACTTTAATGTCTCCATTCTGAATTATACGGCGAAGCGTTTTGACGAGACCTTCACTCACACGTTTTGCGGTGGCGTTGTCTTAAATCGTCGCACTGAGTGATAGTTGAGAGCGGGGTGTGATGCCGGGTAAGGCGCTGGGAATTGGAGTGTGGAGAACGTGTCACACAAATGTGTGCTGTGTCGTGAGATCGGCCTTGTTCTGTTGAGGGCTCAAGTTTAGGGGAGATATTGCTGCAAAGCAGTTGTTACTGAGTGATGCAGCAGTGTGGTGAGTGTACCAGACGTCAGATCGGAAACCTGGCAGTAGCCTCGGCGTCGCCTTATGTGTGAGTGTGAGTGTGTGCAGGGGCGTGTGCGCCCGGCCTCGCCTGCTGTATTGGACTGTGTCGGCGTGGAGCCAATTCCGCCTGCGCTGCCGCCCGTGGGTACCCACTCGACCGCACGCTCTCTCAATGCTTTACCCGATTCGCCGTCGCCGCCCATCTTCTTCTAGTCAGATGGCATAGTCGGCTGTGCTGCGTTGGCTCAGTGCAGCTCCCGCAGTGCCAGTCCAACCGAGTACCTTGAACCGTCACAGTCCAGAGAGTGACCTGTTATCACTTATGTAGTCTATGGCGCAGGGCCTACCTACCCGCCGATCCGTTATACACGGGAGTAGAAGTCACAGCGGCAGGAGAGGGCTCGCCTCCGGTCCCCGTTAGAGGGGGCGTCACGTGGGCCTCTTTACCTTGCTCCCCGTCCCCGCGCACCCAGCCCAGTGTTGTTTAGTCACTAGTCGGTGACTCCGGGGCCGATTCTGCTCCCAAATAAGTGCTGTCGTAAACAGGGCCTATTTTGTAGCCGCCTAGGATTCACCGGTATTCCGAAGAGGGGCTGAGTTTGTTCGGTTTTTACTTGGCTAAGGTGCACTAATGGGTGGCGATCGAGCCTGTTTTTTCACGCGCCTTATGAAGCCTTTGGGACCCGAGGAATTTACTGGAGTGAACACGTGTTTGTGTGTGCGTGCATTTTTTCAACTCATTTCTTAGTCTTTTACCAGAGTGATGCACCATATATCTGCCCCGGGCTATTTGCGAGTGATTCGCGCAGGAGTGTATTACAGTTGTTGTGGTAGGTAAAAGAGAAGTATAAAAAGTAGGCTGAAACGGTTTTCTCAGCTCAGCGTACAGTAAAACCAGGAGCGTCTCCAAACGTATCATCAGTAGGTTGCTTCTCGCATTGCGGTGTTTCGTGCAACACAGATGTGTGCTGTGTGAAACAGCGCAATGCGGCCCACGACGTCCTGGTGTTAATTATTTGAAATGAATTCAGAACCGCTCCAAATTCTGCTGCACACTGGGTGGAGTCAGTCCTTCAGCGTTTTAATAGCGGGTTACTTTGTTACGCCGACTGCCTGGCCTGCCTGACGAGCTCTCGTATGTTTTACATGCCTTTGGTTTCGCTATCTAATCCACTGCGTCATGGCGGCTGTCTACTATAACCTAGTGCAGCATCAGCGGCGCTAACTTGCAGCGCTGAGTAGTCAGTCGGGTCTCTCACCAGGCGCCCTCGGTGGTGAGGTGGGACGCAGTGGTGCAGAGTGGTCCCTTAGGACCTTCGTCTCAGGCTGTGCATGCACAACGATTTTGTCCGACCAAAGCGCGCCGTGGCCGCCCTGCGTTAGTCAACGGTGTTTCCGCGCGCTTTTTATGGCGGGATCTGCGGTCGGGGCATGCGCATCTGGTGAGAAACCCCCTCCGATGTTTGAGGTGGGTAGGGAAAGATTCATCTCAACGCAAAAATTGCAATATTAATTTCGTCCAATAGCTGACCGAAAATTAACGGAAATGGTCGCAAGCAACAGAGGTTGCCTTCTGTCTTGTTTATGGCGTCGGATTGCAATTGACATTGTGCTCTGGTTAAAGTTGCCCACGTTTTTATGATTGTTCTGCCTTGACCTGCTCGTTGGCGTGGTGTGATGTAGAACCGAGCTGGCGAAGTCTCAGTCTTGGGAGACAGTCAGATATCTGCTACCGTTGACGAGGCGTCGGGGAGGCCAGACCACCTGACCTGAACGGCGTCGACATAATATACGCACCTGCTAGTGTGAGTGCGTGTGGAAGCCCGGAAACCGTGCGGCTGTCGACCGCAGCCACTGCCCTCAGCCCCATATGCTTTCAATCTGGTGGGGGATTGAGCTCTGGGCAGGAACGTGCATGGTGTTGACGAACATGTACCACCACTCTATTTCGGGGTAAGCGGAGCGGGGGTCGCGAATGGCAATTTGTTTAGGATATTTGGTGGTGTAAGTTCTGGTGCATTGTTTTCACTCCCTGAAATTTTGGATGAAATGGAAAGCCTCTAACGATCGTAAGTTTTGATGTCTTAAAGCCAAACTTCACCCCCAGACCAAAGGATGGGTCGAACCATTGCAGTGTCTGTATTTGTGTTTCATGATTATTTTGCCAGGTTGCTTATACGAATACTAGGGAGCCTCCACGCCTTACTCTTTGTGGCTCTGGGTCCTGCAGTATTGATAGTAGTACGTAGTAGTGTAGTAGCAGTGCGACTCTCATTTACCATGATTCTAATATTTCAACGCGCATCAATGTGCCAACTCTTAAAGTTAGACGGGCAAATCAACTCGTATTAATTCTGTTTACGGAATCTGACCCACCTGCCACCCCCATGGTACTCTAATGATATCGAATTCCTTTCGTTATTTCGAAGACTGCCTTTTACATTTTTTCGCGGTGGACTCAAGACTATTAGACTCACCCACAATTACTTTGAAGAAGCCCTGGCCTCTAAGTATTGAATCCGCATCCAACTTTAGTCTGTCGAATCGCTGATAGGGTCGCTCTCACCAAAGTCGACACAGTTTCGCAGAGTTGTTCACTATTCCCAGACATGTGAGCGAAGAGCCAAGTGCAATGCAAAGAGAAGTTGGCGACGACGGTTGGGAAGCCCGGAAGGTAGCGCAGCAGAGATAAATCAGCGCACATAGACGGTAAGCAGGCGGACTCCGCACACAGACACGCATTAAATACACGCGCCACTACTGCCGGCGAGGTAGAAAAGAGAGCAGGCTACATGTTGCCAAGAGACGCTTCAGTCGGCTGAAAGACAGGCCAATACGTGCTAGACAGTCGCCTCCGGTCTGAAGGTGCAGCGACATCGTCCACACAGTACTCCACCGCCGCGCCCCGCCGAGACACTTGATCGAGTCGGCAGACGGTAATACAAGGAAGATGGCAGGCTGTGATCCTGAGCGGACGCAGCCGTGCGCTGCGCCGCGCCTTTCAAAAGAAACAAGTGCGTGTTGCATATTTTGGTTAGCTTTCAAGTTCACGGCTTGGGCCGGCTTGCTCTTCGCGACCAGATTTCATCGCGAGTTCATGTTTCGTCAACGAAACATCGCCCCAGCGGGCACGTACATTCACTACACCACATAAACGCAGTCTAAATCATTTCCTATATAAATATTTTCTGTCTCACCGCATTCCTCATGTGCGCAGTCGTGCTCATTAAATAACGGCCCCGTATTCAAGCATAGGGCGCTCGTATCAGACCCACCCCACGTCTGCTGACGCAAAACGCCACAAATCAGTCAACAAAACAAACGCGCTGGACACTGGCCGACGAAAATATAACGTAGATTCGAACCGTACCGATCCACTTACTAGCTACTGGTCATCCAACGCTCAGCTTTGGCTTTCTCGGATGAATCTATCGGCCGCTTGGAACAGGGCTGCACCAAGAACAATCTAATCAAACACTGAAACTTGCGAGAGAACACTGGTGCGGGCAGGCTCACAGGGCCTCCCAACCGCAACATCTGCTAAAATAAGGGTCACAAACATGCGCAGCTCGTGTGTTTGTATGGTTTCCTGTTGCACTTGTATTTTCCTATCGTACATGTATGGACAAAATAGTGGCGCAGATGCGGGGCGACTTGGAAGTCCTGCCTCCGCCGTGCTCCCCACATCAAAAGCACATCAAAGGCGCGCTACTACAGCTCTCTAGCACACAGCCACCCCGGGACCAGCCACCGACGGTAGGCCTTCCACCTCAGCTCAGGCGCGGGCGCGTGCTCACCCTATCTCTGACCCGTCACTCCGGCACGGAGTACACTGTTACAGCACAGCCGGCCAGGTATAGAACTCGGCCGGTTGTGCGGTGGCGCTGCAACTCAGACTGCATATATTCCGTCACATTCGACAATCACGCTCTCGCGTCACGTACACTAGCTAAAACTGGCGGCGGGTCGGCGGCGGCGAGCGGAGTTCCGCTCCGCCCGTCCCCGTCCGACGCACACGCACCTCCTCCACACCCCGCACACTGACCGGCCGTTGTTCGTACTTGGCAGCAGGCTCGGCATCATTCCGCTACACTAGTGATGACGTCAGCTGACGCGGTACTAGCTGGTGACGCAGGTGAGCCCGGCTAGCGAGTCGGCTCCTGGCGGCTGGTGCGCGGAGTCGGGTTCCTGTCAGAACCAGGTACCAGTCGGCATCCTCTCTCTCTCTCTCTCTCTCTCTCTCTCTCTCTCTCTCTCTCTCTCTCTCTCTCTCTCTCTCTCTCTCTCTCTCTCTCTCTCTCTCTCTCTCTCTCTCTCTCTCTCTCTCTCTCTCTCTCTCTCTCTCTCTCTCTCTCTCTCTCTCTCTCTCTCTCTCTCTCTCTCTCTCTCTCTCTCTCTCTCTCTCTCTCTCTCTCTCTCTCTCTCTCTCTCTCTCTCTCTCTCTCTCTCTCTCTCTCTCTCTCTCTCTCTCTCTCTCTCTCTCTCTCTCTCTCTCTCTCTCTCTCTCTCTCTCTCTCTCTCTCTCTCTCTCTCTCTCTCTCTCTCTCTCTCTCTCTCTCTCTCTCTCTCTCTCTCTCTCTCTCTCTCTCTCTCTCTCTCTCTCTCTCTCTCTCTCTCTCTCTCTCTCTCTCTCTCTCTCTCTCTCTCTCTCTCTCTCTCTCTCTCTCTCTCTCTCTCTCTCTCTCTCTCTCTCTCTCTCTCTCTCTCTCTCTCTCTCTCTCTCTCTCTCTCTCTCTCTCTCTCTCTCTCTCTCTCTCTCTCTCTCTCTCTCTCTCTCTCTCTCTCTCTCTCTCTCTCTCTCTCTCTCTCTCTCTCTCTCTCTCTCTCTCTCTCTCTCTCTCTCTCTCTCTCTCTCTCTCTCTCTCTCTCTCTCTCTCTCTCTCTCTCTCTCTCTCTCTCTCTCTCTCTCATTTTGCCATCATGTATTTGCTCTATCGAACACAGTTGGATGTAGCAGCAGCTATCGCAAAGACACTGCTACAATACTCACGTCTCTTGTCCCGGGCAGTCTGGAGGGAAGATATCCGTTTATTAAATGACAGTAGAATTTCGCCATGTCTCAAAGAAATACTTCCGACACTCCTACCAGCTTTGAACTTCCCTTTGCGCCAGACTATCAACCCTAGCTGTGATCTCACTTAAAGTGGATGTGAAATACAACAAAAAAATCCGTTGCTGGAAGATAAGCACACATCGAAAGGGAAATTGGTCAAAGCTGATTGAAAAACGTGAACCGAACACAACTCGATACTACCAGTTTGACACAATTCCAGGGCGGGCGCCGGTGTACCTGTTGAGTGTCATGTGGCTCTTGACCAGGGTGCCGGCGCTCTGTGCAGCCAGCAGGGATAGCTCCCCGGCCAGGACGGTGGCGCAGACCAGCCGCGCCAGCTGGCGGGCGTGTCGGCCCGGCTCCTCCGAGTCGGCACCTGTCGCGTCGCACAGCCGCCAGGGGGTCACACATGAGCACTCGTCACGGTCAGGGGAGGGGCACAAGGACCAGAAGAGGGGGCGGAAATCCGCAGAAGCAAAGCGGCGCTAAAGATCCATATTGCGACCTAAGAATTCCAAACATTTATAAGTACACACATTTTCTTACTTTGACATCAGCATTCCGTACCAATACAATACAAAACACAAATATTACAGTTCAGCTACATGATTAAAACTGTTCCCGCGATACCCCACCCCGGTGACGGTGCAGCGGCGCTGCCGCCAAGCTCTCACCCTGGCAGCCGAGTATCCGCAGGCAGGCGCGCTGGGCGCTGAGCCCCGTGCCGCCGCCCACCGTGCCCACCTCCAGACAGGGCATGGTGCAGGTGACGTACAGGTCCTCGCCCGTCTCTCCCCACGGCTCCAGCAGCGTCATACAGTTACTGCTGCCCACGTTCTGCGCCGCGTCCTGGAGAAAAAGTATCCCGCTCACTGACCGGGACGCCGGGGGCTCCAACTCAGTGAATGCTCCAGGCATAGAGACTAGAATGACCGTAAATACTGACGAATTAATGCCCAAGCGGCTACAGTGGCTGCTGCGAAGGTGGCTCAGTTATGGGCTGTTCACATATGAGTATTGAGCGAAAGACGTGCAGGGCCGACTAGATTCCGGAGAAATGGGTCGATCCTTTCAATCGGTCAGTTCGTGGAGAGCAGCCTGTCCATTTGATCCATATCAAACTATAAGAAAAGTCACAATGTTTTCTTTTGGTACGGAAAGTAACTGAGTTTTCTTGTGATCTGCAGAAATAAGTCAGTACTAATTGTTGTAGTAATGTACGAAGGAAAAAACTACGAGTCGTTCTTCAAGACCTTCAGTAGACGCGATCCCGGGAGTTCATGGTTATCAAACGAATATGTGATACAAGCAAAAATCTGAATGCTGTCTTTGCCTTTTACTTGTCGCAACTTCGCCGTCTTTCACGATTGTTTTTGAGGTGGACGAAAGTTTTCTCTACCGAATTAATTTTTCGGTCTGACCTGACGGCGAGTTTGTCAGTCTGACCTGGCCGGTGGCGATATAGATGGCGGTGACGATGTTGGCGGCGTGCGCGTTGTTGCCCCCGATGCTGCCGGCCACCGCCGAGCCGATCAGGTTCTTCTTGATGGCCAGGTTGACCATGGAGGGCACGCTGGTCTTCAGCACGGTGCTAACGACCTCGCCCGGAATCACGGCCTCGCAGACCACAGACTTGCCGCGGCCCCGGATCCTGTGGAGGCGCGGATCCAGTGACACCCGAGGGTTAGGATTCGCTTCAGATAGAGTATACACAGCTCAGATACCGAATCAAATAAAGCGAGGGGTATTCTGCCGCGCAAAATAAACATCGCTCATCTCTCACTTCTAATAAATTTGGGATGTGCCTTTTTCCATGCCCAATACTATTTATCACCATACTTAGCTCTCGCAACAAGAGCGATGTTCCAAGGCATAAACCACTCATGACCTTCCTGACCATACTCCCAGTGAGACTGAAACGTATCACGGTCACGATACAGGACGGCGCCGGCGTCGACAGCACTTGGCCTGCGCCGCTGGCCCTGACCAGTTGGTGGCGGAGGGCTTCTTGTCGGTGCAGACGTTGCTGCTGACGCTGGTGACCACCACGTCCGGGAACAGCTCCCTGATGTGCTCCAGCGCCTTCTCCGTGCCCTGCTCACCAGACAAACGTAATGCAGGTCAGATGGAATGAACGAAAAAGCGCATAACTATGCTGAGTGGAATGATATCGAATCTTCGGTTTTTTTTAAAGTGGAGGTATCAACTATCATGTGACTAAGAGGAGCGATCAAAACACACCCGATTTCGTTCAAACTCACCACATATCTGCTGCGGAATGATACAACCGAAATATTACTTGCAGTAAAATCTTTGTGTCCCAGAACACTTGCTTTTGAATCCGACTCAGAACTTTGCAACTTGAGAGGTAAAATCTATGCCGTCGAAGACTATTTACTGTTACAGCTGTTATTGGAACAGCGAGCAAATAAATTATCGAAAACTCTATCATACCCAAACAAAACCTTCAGCAGAGAAGAGACGTCGCCGGCAGCTCACCTTGGAAACCATGTTCATGCCCATGGCGTCGCCGGTGTGGGCGACGAACCTGACGAAGAGCTGGCGGCCGAACATGCTGACTTCGACGTTCTTGAGGCGCGCGAACCGCGAGGTGGAGTCGAAGGCCGCCTTCACCGCGTGGAAGCCGTCGGCCGTCTGCAGCCAGAACAGGACCTCGCTGTCGGCGGGGTGGCAGGGTGGCGTGTTAGTGTGTACGACAGAACACACGCCAAAGGAGACAGACTGAACCAATGGTGGAGGAAGACCGTGTGGTACCTTGTCCCAGAGACGATTATCACGCACGACAGAAACAGGATGAGAGAATCTGGAGCATTCCTGAATCCAGAGCTGTTTAACCAACCGCACCTCTCTCTCCGCAGGCCACACTGACGCCCGTGAGACGCTGGGACTGCACGAGTCCCCCCCTCTCTCCAGACACTGACCTGGCATACTTGGCGGAGGGGCACTCTAGGACCGGAGCCCGCGTCATGCCATCTCCCACGATGTAGCTGTTGATGCCACACTTGCGTGTCGCAAGGCAGCCCCGGTTGGTACTCGCCACCAGCGCACCTGGCGGCGACCACCAGAAACAAGTGTGCGAGGAGTCCACGAATACGTGCAAGAGCCCCACGAATGAAGGTCTAGAGTTCGCGGATAAGTCTTCAGCTGGCGAGAAGAGTAGAAAAGAATGAAATGAGATTGAAAAATCGTCACGACGGTCATTGATGACAGAATGTCCTAACTTTAACCCAGGCGCAGTGTCTCCCTCTATGTCAGACACTGGACTGAAGACTGCCATCCGCCCGGCTGTGACCTCTCACCTTCGGTGGTGGCCATAGGCACGTGGTAGCTGTTGCCGTCCAGCAGCAGCGGTCCCACCACGCCCACCGGCACCGGCAGGTATCCCACCACGTTCTCACAGCAGGCGCCCAGCACACGCTCGTACTCGTAGCCCTCGTAGGGCAGCTGCTGCAGCGCCGCCTGCAGGCGGCCCGTCTCCGCCAGGTGCTGCCGGCGCACGTGCACCGCCCTCTGGTGGTCGCCCAGCCGCGCCTCCAGCTGGTGGGCGCGCAGCCGGCGGGCACGCAGCAGGCACAGCAGCTCGGCGTCCGAGAGACACTCGGGACCCTCCTCCTGCGGTGGTGGGGGTGGAGCCCGGTCAGCGCGGGGTACCGCAGCTCAGGGTCTCGGATGGGGAGGTGAGCACATGTACTGGATGATGAGAGGGAGAGGAGCCGTGAGAGCCATTCAGAAAAATGACACCCAGAGTGTAAACCAGTAACGATAAAGGAAGTATTACGAAATAGGCGGTTTCAGAGAGATCTGTCAAGATACTTAAAAATAATAGCAGACCCAAGAGTGCACACCATCAACAGCGAAAAAATGCAGAATAATTTTCCGTCAAATTCATACGGTCACCTCAGCAGATCACGTGCAGCGCCCTCTCTGCCGCCCCCTGTTTGCGCCCTCACCTCCAGCAGCCGGGCACACTCATCCAGGTGGCGCGGCTCGGCCTCCTGCTCCGGCTCGGCAGGTGGCGCTGCCGGCGGCGGCTGGGTCTGGCAGCTGGCGTCGGCAGAGGCGGCCGGCGGCGGCAGCTCGTCCACGCGCACCTCGCCGTCCGAGTCCTCGGTGATGAGGACGGAGGTGCAGCGGCGGCGCAGCCGCGGCCGCAGCGCCCGGCCTGCCGGCGCACGGCGGCACCGTTATATAGCGCTCCGGCTGAGGAATGACGACTGCGATGGCGCTCATAGCTAGAAGTCAGCCAACGGACGGACTGAAGACAGATGCTGGTAACGGTACACACACACACACCTTCGAGTGTGCTTCGAGCGAGCTTAACGAGAAAGCAAGCGTCGACAGGACCACTTTTTTGGAAGCAGTCGTTATGTATAAGGAGCTGCCGTATAGCCGTCAGTCGGCTGTGCTGGCCCACTATCATCAGTCCCTGCCCGGTGCTGGTGCACTCACGCTCGATCTAGGTACAATTGGGCCAACCACTGAAGTCGCCTGATGAAACAGGCCTGTAGTACCGCTGTACCACTCCGTGTTTTTTTGGTACCAGCGCGGCTGGCGGCACTGTCCCGTTTGGCCCGCCCCCGTCGGGTACACTCACGCATGGCGCGGTCCTGGTCCTCGACGCTGCGGCGGAGCTGCTCTTCGTCAGCTTTCTCGAACAGCACGTACTTCACCACCAGCGCCATCACGATGATCAGCACCACCAGGTGCTCGGCCGACACCGACACCCACCTGCCGGGCACACCAGGGCACTTCATACCCACCTGCCGGGCACACCAGGGCACTTCACTCCCACCTGCCGGGCACACCAGGGCACTTCATACCCACCTGCCGGGCACACCAGGACAATTCACTCCCACCTGCCGGGCACACCAGGGCACTTCATACCCACCTGCCGGGCACACCAGGGCACTTCATACCCACCTGCCGGACACACCAGGGCACTTCACTCCCACCTGCCGGACACACCAGGACACTTCACTCCCACCTGCCGGGCACACCAGGGCACTTCATACCCACCTGCCGGGCACACCAGGGCACTTCATACCCACCTGCCGGACACACCAGGGCACTTCACTCCCACCTGCCGGGCACACCAGGGCACTTCATATCCACCTGCCGGGCACACCAGGGCACTTCACTCCCACCTGCCGGACACACCAGGGCACTTCATATCCACCTTCCGGGCACACCAGGGCACTTCACTCCCACCTGTCGGGCACACCAGGGCACTTCATACCCACCTGCCAGACATACCAGGACAATTCATATCCCCCTGCCGGGCACACCAGGGCACTTCATACCCACCTGCCGGACACACCAGGACACTTCACTCCCACCTGCCGCACACCAGGGCACTTCATATCCACCTGCCGGGCACACCAGGGCACTTCACTCCCACCTGCCGGACACACCAGGGCACTTCAAACCCACCTGCCGGACACACCAGGGCACTTCATACCCACCTGCCGGGCACACCAGCACACTTCACTCCCACCTGCCGGGCTCACCAGCACACTTCACTCCCACCTGCCGGACACACCAGGGCACTTCACTCCCACCTGCCAGGCACACCAGGACAATTCACTCCCACCTGCCGGGCACACCAGGGCACTTCACTCCCACCTGCCGGACACACCAGGGCACTTCATATCCACCTGCCGGGCACACCCACACTTCACCCCACCTGCCGGGCTCACAGCACACTTCACCCCACCTGCCAGACACACCAGGGCACTTCACTCCCACCTGCCAGGCACACCAGCACACTTCACTCCCACCTGCCGGGCACACCAGGGCACTTCATACCCACCTGCCGGGCACACCAGGGCACTTCACTCCCACCTGCCGGGCACACCAGGACATTTCACTCCCACCTGCCGGGCACACCAGGGCACTTCATACCCACCTGCCGGGCACACCAGGGCACTTCACTCCCACCTGCCGGGCACACCAGGGCACTTCACTCCCACCTGCCAGGCACACCAGGACAATTCACTCCCACCTGCCGGGCACACCAGGGCACTTCACTCCCACCTGCCAGGCACACCAGGACACTTCACTCCCACCTGCCGGGCACACCAGGGCACTTCACTCCCACCTGCCGGGCACACCAGGACAATTCACTCCCACCTGCCGGGCACACCAGGGCACTTCACTCCCACCTGCCGGGCACACCAGGACAATTCACTCCCACCTGCCGGGCACACCAGGGCACTTCACTCCCACCTGCCGGGCACGCCAGGGCACTTCACTCCCACCTGCCGGGCACGCCAGGCACTTCACTCCCACCTGCCGGGCACACCAGGGCACTTCACTCCCACCTGCCGGGCACACCAGGGCACTTCACTCCCACCTGCCGGACACACCAGGGCACTTCACTCCCACCTGCCAGGCACACCAGGGCACTTCACATGGCTGAAGGGCACACCAGGGCACTTCACTCCCACCTGCCGGGCACACCAGGCACTTCACTCCCACCTGCCGGGCACACCAGGGCACTTCACACGGCTGAAGGGCACACCAGCACACTTCATATCCACCGGCACTGCACACCAACACTTCACATAGAGCCGCTGCTAAAGCGCCAGTACCTTACAATGACACAGTATTTTGTTATCCACACTCCAAGCGAAAGTAGCGAGGATTTTGTAGGATATTCGTGGAATCGAATGGAGGGAAGAGCAGTGCGAGAGATTTGTAAAGAATTCAAACTGGGACGCTGATCCCCGCGGACTCCCAAAATGTGGTCCCCAACCCCAGCCGTGCTATCGAGGCACCAGGCGGCAGAGGCAGTGAGAGGGCGCCACTCCTCAGACTGAACACTGACCTGAGCTGTAGGGGCTGGACACTGACCTGAGCTGTAGGGGCTGGACACTGACCTGAGCAGCACGCTGTAGGGGCTGGGTATGAGGGCGTCGCAGCTGTCGCCGCCTGCCGAGTTGCCCAGCACGGAGTCCACGGTGTCCACAGTAGCTGCGCTGGGCCACCGGCTGCCGACGGGGAGACGGTCACATACAGCACTGCAGAGAACAGCAGACGCCACCCACACAGCACCAGAGAGCATCCATGGAAGCAGATACGACACAGCCCGCCACATCGCACTATTTCTGGGCATGCGCACACCCGCAAATACAATGGCGTTGTCACACTGCACTCAAGACGTCCCAGTACACGATGCGGACCAGAACAGCTCCCACTGCTCATGTCTCTCGACAAAGGTCTCGCCCTTGTTTCCAGTCAGCGCCTGCAACCAGCACGCTGCACGATTGACGCGACAGCAGCGGTTCACTGGCAGTAGGTAAACAGGACGGCAACAATCGCCATCACGTACCCCCTGCACATACATACACGGACCGGGTGTCCCGGACTGAGTCGTTATCCATGTCTGAGGAGCAGCGCTGCCTTCTCCATGCTGTACAGTGCCGCTTCACAGCACTCACGGACACACTGGACCACTGAGGAGGCCACTAACAGTCGCACACCACGGCTGTATCGCAGCCCTCGCGGCGCCAGGCACAACCCAGCAGGACAGACAAAGCCACAACCGGACTAAAGTTCTAATTCTGTCGCAAAGACAGGACAAAGAGCCGACCCGCGCCCCAGACAGGCACCCCGCGAATACAGCAGCGTCATCCGCCTACTACTGTCTCACATGACGAAACAGTTCAACGGCCAGGGGCTGCAGACGGCAGGTCGACACAAAGAAACCGGCGCCACCGCCCGACCGAAATACACCCGCCGCACCGCACCGAACACGACCCGGCTGATCGGGGGACGATACCAGCGCCGTACGTATTACACACACTAAATAGAAGTGTTCTCTGAGGTCAGGTGAGGGGGTACAACACGACATTTTCGCACAAGGTTACATGACGTCACACGATAGACCAGGTCAGACCGCGTGACGCCGCGTTTTTCACTGAGACGCCCGTGACGGGCATAGGCTTTACAATTTGTATAAAATCCTATGTTTGAGGCAGTGTCAGAATTGACATATTATAACTTTCCCAGCGACTTGCAGGATTAAGGTATTAGAGACTATTGTGACGTAACTTTCGGTACAAATTTCACGAGCCTCGATGCAGACCAATGGCCGTAGGTCGACATCTCTCCCTACAGGGGAAACGTGCGATGGCTGGTGAGGTGGTGGAGTGGACTTCCGCTTTCCACGCGTCTGACCCCACTCCAAGGCCCGGCGCGGTCTCTAAACAAGGAACAATTGGACTAGCGGAAACCCTTCGAACAGGAAAAGAGTTGGCGACGCGGTACGACCCTGGTAGTTGGTGCGTCGATAAACCCCGACAAATATGAAGCCTATTTAGTTGGCCTCTGGCCCCGTCCTGGCCGCAGATGTCAGTGTCACCCCCATTGTACCGACCCACCACCAAACACCAGACCGGGTCTGAGAGCTGAGCTCACCTGACGAAGTGTACGAAGGTGAGGCCGATGGA
Source organism: Lepas anatifera (assembly GCA_034440635.1). NCBI lineage: Eukaryota > Metazoa > Arthropoda > Thecostraca > Lepadidae > Lepas > Lepas anatifera. Next base: position 2,028,994 of record JAOTON010001983.1, on the reverse strand, counting down.
CATGATGATTTTGACACGCTGGATGACGATGTTGGGCTTCTGCTCGTCCTCCTGCAGCAGGCTGGTCAGCGACTTCACGTGCCAGGGCTGGGTCTCCGCCTCCGCTTCACTCGACATCTGACCCAACGCACACAGTGTCAGCCCGTGGCGGGTACAGGACTTCATTTCGGAGGAAGGGGGAGCCTCCCCACCATTGCCTCGGATCAGCCTCCGCCTATGCATTAACTATAGACACTCAGACATGGGGGCTTAGGCTCCTTACCCCCCCCTCATTGTATCCGCCACCGGTATCAGACACCGTGTCATGTCTACCGAGCGCGATCTCATGTCTATGCATCGCACCCACACATCTGGTACCACACGGGACAACACAGCACCTTGATGTGAACGCAGTCACTCACGCGAGCAATGTTCACCGAGAATAGAGTGGTCGGCTCGTCTTTAATCTCTGTTTCGTACTTATGTTGAAATCCTGTTCAGACCGAGTGTTCTGAGCGGAACAGTATACGAGGTTTACTGTGGTGTTGCAGTTATTCCGGTGCCTCGACATCAGCTCCAGTGAAAATAAACACCAGGGTAAAGCCCAGGGGCACTATCGGTGGGTTAGCTTTCCGGTCCGACGCCGGACATGGCGGATAGGGGAAGGGGGGACGGAGACGGTCCGGGAGCAGATCGGTAAGAAAAACGAGACACAACTCGGTTGGAAGGGAAATACCCCACATTTCACTATAAGTTGTCCTTGCCATAATGAAAAACAGTTACATCACAGAAATATGACAGTCGTCTTCATGAGCATCTACAAAACACGTTCGAAATACGAAAACCACGAAAACGTTCAACATTCGACACGGAATTCGGCTATCCTGGTAAGGAGACCTCACCAACCAGCCAAACACAGTAAAGATCAGGCTCACGTCTGCTAACGCTGCACCATTCTGTTAGGCGTGTACTGACCTCGAGGACGAGTGAGAGGCAGGCCGGGTAGAAGGTCATGAACATGAAGTAGCTGACGACGGCAGACATGCAGGCGTAGCAGCACAACACTTCCAGACGGTACACGCCTGTGAGGGCGAGGGGGTGACCCGTCAAGGTGAAAGGTAACACCGGGCACTGAGCCATCGACATTGATCACAATACCCTCATTATCGTTTGCGAAAGGTTGCCGCACTAGATCTTTCAAATCCTGCGTACTAAAAGTCAATTCACCTTCAATTTAAATGGCTAATTATACAACCAGATACATGGAAAAATTGAAGCAACAGCTAGTGAGCACTAGTGACCTGGTAACTGAGGCACAAACATGTCCATGAGAGAGTAGGGAATAAAGAATATGATAGGGAGACTAAACGTCATACCTAGCACTCCGGAACGTCACGACTGTTCCACACAACATCCGAGGCAAACCGCCCTGCCTGAGAGAGTACGGATACACCACCCTACCCGAGAGAGTACCGACACACGGCCCTTCCTGAGAGTGCCGACACACGGGCCTAC